>APFE031208081.1:21999-38321 GCA_000404065.3 Pinus taeda
GTTTTAGGCCTACCTTGGGTCCAATGCAAGTTTGTGGAAGCCTCACCCCCTCGCTCCAAATGAGCTTCCTTGAAGTGTCAGTCTGCAAACACAAACAAGCAAACAAATTAAATAGCACCTGAAAAGCCAATATCATAAAGCATATTCATCATAATGATCAAGGAGATTATGAAACAAATGCCACATAAGACAATTTGTTGAGAAAAATGAATATGATTGTATTAATTCAAATGAAGAAGAACTTTACAACCTGTGCCTTGATGTTGTACAATCTCCTCCCAGGATCCGACAAGAAGTCTCCTCTACTTTGACAAGTTTCACTCACTTCCCAATGAAACCAAAAGGTATTGTGATCTCTCCTCTTCAAGTTAACTAGGAAGTCCCAAATTCCATCAAAATTTACCCTCAAAATGTTCAGCTTTCTAACCTCTCTAGCAACTGACCCAATGCCCTTAAATTTTATAGTCAATGGAGGGAAGTTACTAGGTTCTTCCTCAAAGGGATAAAAGCCCTCCTTCAAGGATGCTCCTCCTATCAAGGGATTAGCTCCTTCTCTTTTGGAATGCATGAACCACCTTGGAGCGAACAATCCACGTCAAAATCCTTCTAGAAACATCTAGAATTAACCCAAAAGTGAGTTTTTTAGGATAAACTTGCGCCTTTTTTATTTTTACAGGGGTACGCACCCACCCCTTTACAGACAGAGCATGCATATACGCAGGTAATATGAACAAAGGGTGCGGGCCCGCAGGTAAAAGTAGGAGAAAGTGCGGAACCAGAGTAATATTGATTTTTAAGGTCTTTCTGTCATTTTCAAAGCTTGACATGAAGAGCTAAGGTCTGAGATTTGCTTAGGAGGCTAGTATAAGTGATGATAGACCCATACTGACTGCAAATAATCATGGTGATGATATTTTTATGTAACATACTCATCACGAGAAACCCAAAAATGCTAACATTTTCCTCATTAGTGAAGAAAAATCACAAAGCCATATAACCATATGCACAACAAATTAACACATAGAATAAAACTGGTGAAAAAGGCAGAGAGCCATCATGTGGTCTCTCATGCTCATGTAATTCCCTCTTATTCAAACAGGTGTATGTAGAGCTGTAACTAGGGTCTCTCACACCACTAATTATCCCACATTAATAAGTCAATCCGGGAACGATTTGTTATTGCAAGGAGTAGCTCAATCTGACGCTATTTGTCCGAGTAATGCTCAGTAGTATAGTGTTCTAATGATTCGAAAGGAAACAGATGCTAAGCTGTAACTAAACTAACTCAAAAGATAGAATCACACAAGGCAGTTGATCAGTCAAGGGTACGGAAGCAATAACCCATCCCTTTAGAAACTGATGAAGAAAGGAAATTAGAGCATGGACTTATAGGTCTGGGAGCTAAGCAGCGTCTTGCTGATGCTCACTACAGCCTTAGACCTTCTCTCACACCATAAACAACAAAGGAAGGTAAATAAAATGGTGGAAAGTAAAATGGAACAACAATAAATGGAACAGTAGTAATAAAGTGGAACATCAGTAATAAAGTGGAACAACAATCCTCAATGAATTATGAAACAACAATTCTCATCCATATGTACATGTTCTATACTACTACAGCAATCTGAGAATAATAAATGATATGACTACGCTTCTGAACGAAGTAATATGGCTTGCAAGTCTCACAAATACTATTTCACATGGATCTAATAACGATACGTTCAGGCTAACGTTCTGTTACAGAGATAACCGAAAGATGCAACTCAAATAGATCCAATTGTACAGTGCAGAGACATGAGATAAAGAAATCATTCACATATCAATCATAGCATATAACATAAAAGATGTATCAGATTACTTAAATAAAAGAAATAAACAAATCACACACAAATCACCGTATAATAATACAAAAGCAAGTGTCCTTCAGAGCCGGGCCCTTAGCTGCCAAGGGTACACTGCCTTACGTTACTCCAGATGCAGAGATGAAATGAACACCAAGTCTTCTATATTAATCGCACCAAAAGTATACAAAGTCAGGTCTTAGCGAGACTCAATGATCACAGTTTGTTCTGAAACTTAGAATCATAAAAACAGTCGCCCTTTGCTCAATGGCGTGGTGCCTTTATATAACAGAAATGACGGAGGTATCTAGACAATCAAAAAGATAAGTTAAAGCAGTGATCCCTCAGGATCAAAGATCCTGAGGGATTCGCTAATCGTTCAATTCTTCTCTTTTCCTTCTCACGCTCTCCGACCCGGTATCCCGCATTCTTTCCCTGGGCTATTCGGCTCTAATTTTGCTTGATCTCGTCGGCATCCAGTGCCCTGCTAGAGGGACAGTAGTTATTTTCCCTTTGCTCCTTGCTTTTGATCGACAATCCCCTGTTTCCACATCTTCCTGCATAGAAAACGTCAATTATTAGCACTTGAGCTTCCTTTGTCTATTTTCGCATATTTTATCAAAATCCTTTATCTTCTTTGAACTCATGATACAGAAAAAGTTAGAATTGTTATTGAAAAACCACTAGATTGCTTGTCAAAAGCATACCTTCCAAGTGCTCCACACACCCTCCTGCTTACCCTGTTTCATGGCCTCATGAAAACGTTATAGTTGACATGCAAAGCAATGAGAGAATAGGCTGAAGAAGGGATCTCGCGAGGACGCCAACAACCATGATGAGCAACTAGATGGTCAAAGAATTGATCTATTTGATCTGCAGGCATCTCATATAAGGCCTGATATCCGGGTGCAGGGTGCCAAATAATTGGACTGCGAAATCGATACCCCAACCAGGATAGCCCTGCTCGCAGAATCCGTTCCCCATAGAGACTCAATCGGCTTGCAGCCAGCTCAAAATTCTCATATTTGAAGGGTTCCCTGAGCTGGATGTTTGGGTTAGAGGTCCGGTATCGAAATTTTGCAACATCGATGGCCAGGTATTTAATAGTCAGGAAGTATTCTAGACTATTTGAGATCAAGTCTTCGTGCATGGGACCTAATATCTCAATGACACCTGGGATCCTCATAAGACTCCTATGTTCTCTCCATAGCTTCACTGGGTCTCTAGGTTCAGCCCGTACCCATAAATCTAAGTTGTTCTCTTGTCTCTAGAAGGTGTTGTAAACTTTGAGCCATTTCAACCGATTAACCCCAAATGAGATAAAGGTTTGGAGTTGTATATCGCCAACAAAAGGGCCAGGATTTAAATCAGTTTCCTAGTCCAGCACAAGATTGTGCAGGTAAAACTCACATAATAACCTTTGAAATTTAACTCCATAGTGCTTACAACAGTCTATAAAGTCATTAACAGTGTTGATGTGGATAGGTGCTCCTGCCCTAACGGCTTTTATTTTTAATCTCAGATATCGTTCAAGCAAAAATAAAGCATAATTTCTAGCAGGGGCCCTACAAGTCAAAACATCAGTATATAAGGAACACACGGTGTCCATCTGCTTAACAACACTATCTAATTGACGAGTTACCTTAGCAACCTTTTCCTGCTCCTTCTGCCATCCTTCAAAGGCCTGGCTCTCGGACTGACTGATGTCTCGAAGTTGTTGTTGGAGCTCTTTATATCTCTCCTTGGGGACTGTCTGTTCTCGCAACTGCTCAGCTTCTTGCTGAGCTTCCTTCATCATTTTATGCAAGGTTCTAGTTTTTGGGTCCTTTTTCCACAAAGCCGTAGAGGCTGGAAGTTTAACCTGGACCTTTCTATTACGTTGTTTGGAGTTTAGGACCCGAATTACGCTCGAGGGTGGTGCTTCTGTTTGGACCTCTTTGCTTTCTGTTTCTTTCTTTACGCGAATAAAGGGTTGCTGTGGCCCTTCTGCCATCGGAGCCTCTTGCTGTTCCATTGGTATGTCCATTCGTTCTTCAGGGCCAGATGGAATAGCAGTCTGCCCCTCCCTATTATTTGGAACAGCAGTTTGTTCCTCCATGTCATTTGGAACAGCACCCTATTCCTCATTATTATTTGGAACAGCAGATTGTTCCTCGGCAGTAGGTCTCCTGATGGGGTTTCGACAAGCAAATTGGGTTCTTGTCCTTGGGGTTCTTGCTGCCGTGGTCCTCCTCCTTTTCCTTACGGTCTTCTGTATTCTCAGACTGGCTTTCAACATTCGAATTCGTTGCCGGAGTCTGGCTATGGTGCCCAGCAACCTCTGCTGTTTCTTTCTTAACTTCTTAATTTCCTTTGCCTCAGCAGAGGGTTTGGCCCTTAAGCTCGTCCCTTCTTCATCTGGGATATCTTCCGGTGTCTCGGGGAAAGATTTTCCCTGATTGTTGTCCTCTATTTCATTATCATATCCAGGCAGGTTTTCTTCCTCTGCCTCTTCTGCATGCATTTCCTCGGGCAATTCTTCTTCTGGGGGACCGTCAGGGACACCTCCTGTGCCAGAGGGTTGGCCATATTCTCCCATATTGGCCAGAACTGCTGCCAATTCCTCCTCACCTGGAGGGTCCTGCAATGGGCTACCCCTTGGCTGTGCAATTTCTTCTTCCTGATTGCCCTGTTCGGTGGCCTCTTCTTCCTTCGAGTGTTCATCTCCTTGGTTGCTTTGTTCAGTGGCCATTTCTTCCTCAGAGCGTTCATCTCCCTTTTCAATTTCTCCTTCCGGCTGGTCAGTCTCGGCCTCTGATTGCTCGAAATTTCCTTCAGAGAGTCCTCCTTCCAGTTCTGGAGGTTCGTCCATAATTTCAATTGGTTGGGCCGTGGTTCCCTGAATCCTTTCTAGCCTTCCTCATATCCGAGCCAACCAAGCTGACTTCCTTGGTCTTTCAAGTTGGTTGGGTGTGCCAGCAGGTTCTCTGGGTTTTTCTTGTCATTCTAGCGTACCGGAGGGTTGTTTCCGTTTTGAAGCAGCATGTCTTTCTGCTGCTGGCTCCTTGCGTCTTTCTGAACTTTCCGGCGTACTGGAGGACTGTTCAAGTTTCGGGGGTTGTACAGCCAATCCCCCCTTGACTGCTTCAATCAATTCCTCCCAAGTGCTCTGCTGTTGGGTGAGACTGTGGCTCACTATCAACCAAATCAGTCCATGGTGGCTGACAACTGCATCTATATGCTGGGCCTTCTTCAGGCTTCGGGCCGCGTCATGTAACAACGAATTTAAAAGTGCAGGGAGATTCACAGAGCATTTTCCTTTTAAAATAGCCAAAAGTTTTAAGTGACGAGGCCTTACCACGTCTTTTCTTCCTTCGCAGGTGATGTAACTTTGCACTGTCTTCGCTAGCTCGGTCCAGGGTTCCCCAAGTGTTTCTGGCAGAACTCCTTTCCCTTTGACTGTCAAGCTTTGGCCTTCGTCCTGGAAAATTTCCATAGTCTTTTGCAATCTATGGGTCCAACAGTTGGTAATCCTGAGACTTCTGCAATGATGTCCTCCATAACCACTATCCGCTTTCCTCTTACTACGGAGTGGTTTTCCTGCAAATTCTGCAGGAATTCTAATGCTACTGCTTCGTTTGATTCTTGCAGGCGGTTGAAGTAATTCAACCATCTTGCATTTTCCAGGATTTTACGAGCAGCAGCGGAAACTGTCAACTTGTGAGGTTCACTTCGGACCGTCTTTCCGCCCATGATTCTACTCAAAAATGGAACAACAACTGCTTGCGGTATTTGCGACGCAGAGAGGATGATCAATGCCAATTTTTGGAAAGGATCACAGAGCATGCAACGAAAAAAAGGATCGTGGATGGCAACCTCCGTAGGATGAAATCATCATACTGTTAAACCATTCCATTCCTTCGTACATTATCTTGCCCGAATGGTGTGCAGCCACGTAACCCCTGCAGTAATGAGGTTACCTCCCCCCCACGAACTGATAGGCTTCCCCCAGCCATCAAAGAGAGGAGCAGCAGCCAGTCGGGAGTTAAATCATAAAGTACAGCATATGGAATTATGCCATGTTGTAAAAAAACAACGAAATGCCGAAACCGAGGCAAAAAGGTAGATCGCGTTTTATATGAGAGCCTGCGTGATATAATGAGGAACTGGGGAATTGGACGTCTGTCAAATGTACGAAATCTCCAGTAGTCATTGTCAGTTTCGTTGCCATGATCGGTGGTAATAAATATTCATGCAATATATATCGGGGTGTGACATATGATTTATGCAAAGGATATAAGAGACAGAAGGATTTAATATCATACCTATTGGTATAAATATTATGACTTCGATGCCATTAACAGAGCTCTGCTGCCAATAGGTGTTCATAACCTTGGCAGAGTTGTTTATTTCACCCTCCGGAACCATGATCCTTTGTGTATATTCTGAAGAGTGCTTTGTCAAAATGCAGGCCATTATGCCAGCTTGGTAACCAGATAACCATAATGCCATTCACAAGGTAGGCACGAAACGTGGTCAGGCTGGCTCGTGATGAGACCTCCTCTTCCAAGGTTTGCTTGTTAATTTACCTTCGGACCATATCCCTGGTGTGGTGGCCGTAATGGGAATGCCACTTCACTTCCATCCTTATGATCATGGTAGGCTGGCTCTGAATGAGACCCCCTATCCTGCATTTGACAATTTTCATATTTTGTTTTTGTTTTTCCTTACAGAGCACCTCTTTTTTGTTTATTTCCACATAAGGGTGGTTCCGCACTCCTTAAGAGTGGGGAATGGTGGAAGAAGTCTTATAATCCCAACAGACAGATATAAATCGTTCGCTCTTATTCCTTAGTAATAATCAATAAAGATTTTAGGGGAATCGTCATGATAAAGATCACCAAACCAGGGTTCGAGAATAAGACAATGACAGTGGAGATGAAAAGTTAATGTCCTTCCTCTTGTCCTCTTATCCATACTGGCTTCATAGTAATAGAAATTTATGATGTGCTGATTTCGATATATCATGGTTGATGTTCATCGCATAAATTCATTGCTGTATCTAAAAGATTGGGAGACCATGGGCGCAAAGCATCCAATAAGGGTAAGAACATGCCAATGGCCTTTCTGAGATAAGAATCTATTCGTGGGATACCATTTCCTTGAGAGGAACAACAAAAATCGCAAATGTTGTTCCTTCCGAGAAAGGAACAGCAAAGACACTCAAATGCTATTCCTTTTCGCAAAGGAATAGCAAAAAGACATGAGTGTTGTTCCTTTTCGCAAAGGAACAGCAAAAATACCCAAGTGCTATTCCTTTTTGCAAAGGAACAGCAAAAACACGTGAATGCTGTTCCTTTTCGCAAAGGAACAGCAAAAAACACCCAAATGCTATTACTTTTCGCAAAGGAACAACAGAAACATGCAAGTGCTGTTCCTTTTCGCAAAGGAACAGCAAAAACACACAAATGCTGTTCCTTTTTGCAAAGGAACAACAGAAACACGCAAGTGTTGTTCCTTTTCGCAAAGGAACAGAAAAAACACGCAAGTGCTGTTCCTTTTCGCAAAGGAACAACAAAACACACAGGTGCTGTTCCGTTTCGCAAAGGAACAACAAAAATGCGTAAGTGTTGTTCCTTTTGAAAAGGAACAGCAAAATCACACAAATGCTGTTCCTTTTGAAAAGGAACAGCAAAACCACACAAATGTTGTTCCTTTTGAAAAGGAACAACAAAACCACACAAATAACATAGCAAAATAGATAATCAAAAAAACGTATATACAGGATGTTATGTACAAGTTATGGAATGAATTGCTTAAGTTACAGGTGAGGAAGATTTCGCTTTCTCTCCTAAAACTTCCAAATCAGTATCTTGTCGTAGCTACTGACAGAAGGATTCCCGAGTGAGTGGCTTTCGATAAAGACGAACTCGGTGGCCATTTACTTTGAATGCATATCCAGAACCGTCGATTGTGATTAGGGTAAGGGTCCCATTGTCGTGTACCTTCTGGATTTCTTATGGTCCCAACCATCGAGTCTGGAGTTTCCCCGGGAAGTCCTGAAATCGAGAGTCGTATAACAGAGCCCAGTCTGCTTCATGAAAGACTTTATTATTAATAAGTGCATCATGCCACTTAGCTTGCTGCTACTGAATCAACGCTGTATTCTGTAATGCAGAGAGCCTAATTTCGTCCAATTCATTAACCTGTTGTAGTCGATTGATTTGCGCCTCACTCAAATCTAGGCCGACTTCCTGTGCGGTTCGTAGAGTTTGGATTTCAAATTCTATGGGAAAAATTGGTTGTTTTCCAAACACTAATTGATAAGGCGAATAGCCTGTCGTACTTCTCCATGTGGTTCTATAGGCCCACAGTGCGTCAGGTAGCCGAGCGGCCCAATCACACCTATGCGCTGCAATGGTTTTTGTTAAAATTGATTCTATGACCTTATTACTACTTTCTACTTGCCCATTTGCCTGCGGATGGTATGGGGTAGTGATCTTATGTTGGACATGATAATTGTTAAGTGTTGCAGCTAATTTATTTCCAACAAATTGTGGTCCACCATCTTGATTACTTCTCTCGGAAGTCCATAACGTACAAACAAATGGAACAAGAATTGTATTACCGAGTCCTCTGTAGCCTTAGGTAGTGATTCAGCCTCGACCCATTTAGTAACATAGTCAGTTGCCACCAGAATGTATGTCCTCTGATTTGATGGAGGATTAATGGGTCCGACGAAGTCAAGAGCCCATCGTTCAAATGGCTCAATGACCAATTGTGGTCTCAGAGGCATTTGATCGGCTTGGCCAGGTTTTCCTGCTCGCTGACAACTATCACAGGCTTATGCAAATTTCTTCGCATCTTTGAAAATTGTAGGCCAGTAGTATCCTGTCTGTAATACTTTATGTGCTGTTCTTTTTTCGGCAAAATGTCCCCCGCATGGTCCGTCATGGAAAGCTTTTAAGATGTCGAAGATCTCGTCCTCTCGAATACACCTCCCGATTTGCATATCTGCCCCTGTATGGAACAAATGGCGTCCAATCCACGAAAATCGAGTGCTCTTCTGAACAATCTGCTTCCGTTCCTGAGGGGTTAAGTGTTTTGGTAGCTTACCTACTGCAAGGTAATTGGCGACATCAGCATACCAAGGTGTTCGAACAGCAACAACAAATAGGTGTTCATCAGGAAATTGGTCTTCTACCGCTGCTATTTCAATGGATTTTGGTATCTGTGAGAGAAAATCGGCTACAAGGTTTTCCTTGCCAGGTCGATCCTTGATTGTGATGTCGAACTCCTACAATAAGATCAACCATCTAGTTATTCTAGCATTCGTAATAGGTTTATTTGCCAAATATTTGATAGCAGAATGGTCTGTATATAACACAACAGGATAGCCTGTAATATAATGTCTAAATTTGTTAACAGCATGTATTAGAGCCAGGGATTCCTTTTCAGTAACAGTATAATTGAGTTCAGCAGAGGATAAATTTTTGCTGATATAATAAATAGCATATGGCTTCTTATCCTCTTCTTGCCCCAAGACTGCACCAATTTCTGTATCTGAGGCATCAGATGAGATTTGGAATGGCAAATTCCAGTTTGGTCCTCGAAGGACTGGGGCTGTTGATACCAACTTTTTCAATTCCTTAAAAGCCTGGTCACATTTTTCTGTCCACAAGAAATCAAAATTACCAGTTAGAGCATATAGAGGTGCAGCAATACGTGAATAATGTTCTATAAATCGTCTGTAATATCCAAAAAATCCAAGAAAACTGCGTACCTCTGTTTGAGTAGTGGGGGTAGGGATAAGCAAAAGAATTTGAATTTTGGCCGGGTCTACTTGGATGCCAGCTGCTGAAATGTAATGCCCTAGAATGAGCCCTTCTGTCATCATCATGTAACATTTTTTGTGGCTCAGACAAAGTCTGGTAGCGATACAATGTTGTAGAACGTTTTCTAGGGTATCCAGAGCTGGGTCAAAATCTTCTCCATATGGTGTAAAGTCATCCATGTACACCTCAAGTCCGTCATTTATTAGATCTGCAAAGATGCTGAGGACAGCCCTTTGGAATGTAGCAGGGGCATTACACAGGCCGAAAGGTAGTACTCGATAGGAAAACGTTCCCCAAGGGCAAGTAAAGGTAGTTTTATCCTGGTCTTCAAGGGAAATTTGGATTTGGTTATATCCGCTGAAGTCGTCCAGAAAAGAAAAAATTTTCTTTCCTGCCAAAGTGTCCAATACTTGATCTATAAATTGGAGGGGAAAGTGATCCTTCTGTGTGGCCTTATTTAACTCCCTGTAATCCACGCAAATCCTCCATTTTCCATTTTTCTTGGGTACCACCACTAGGGGAGAGACCCATTTACTGTCAGAGATGGGGTAGATAAAATTTAACATCCAAAAGTTTCTGAAGTTCGGTTTTTACTATCTCTTTTAGATGGGGGTTGAGTCTTCTTTGTGGCTGACGAACAGGTCTTGCATCCTTTTCTATATAGATATGGTGGGTGCATAATTGAGGATCAATCCCCTTCATGTCAGGGTAATCCCACGCAAATGCTCCCTTATATTTTTGTAACAGATTCACAAGCTTTATTTCTTGATCTGGTGTGATGTTGGCGTTGATATTTAGAGTCTTACCAGGTTCGATTTCCACTACTTTACTATTGGCAACAACAGTTACTGGTATTGTTTGGTCATGTGGATCTTTTAAAGGGTATTCTTCTAGCTCACTATCAAAGGCTGCCTCTATCATAAAACACTGTGTGTGAGATCTAGATTCAGTTTGACTAATGAAGTTATTGATGGCATCATCTTCTGTCTGATCTTTAAAATCTAAAGCCTTCTGTACAGTCAATGGAGATCTGATATTGTTAGTAAGATATGACACAGGATACTGATTAGTTTTGATCGTCGGTAGGCTTGCCTGTGCTGGAGGATATAGAACTAGATTTTTAACGTTTGGTCCTTTAGTTATGGTCATGTTTCCCTGTCGGCAACCAATGTAGGCATCGGCAGTAGCAAGCCAAGGTCTTCCAAGTACTAGCGGATGTCCATCTAGTCGGGTTTTTGGATTAATTATCAGGAAGTCAGTTGGATATTCCCAGGAGTCTACAGAAACCATGACATCGTATAGAGTACCTTCTGGTCGAACCACAGATCGATTTGCTAATTCTAGCAAAGTAGAAGTAGGTTCTACCAATGTGATTCCAAGCTTTTGGCAGGTGGAAGTTGTCAAGATGTTGATTGCAGCTCCCAGGTCGACTAAAGCATTAGTCAGGGTTTGACCGTAGATTTGGACAGTTACAATTGGGTTCCCGGGATCTTCGTATTTGATAGGTGTCTCTTTTCCTGATAACAGGTCGGATAAAGTACCAACTACTTGGACTCTAGGGTTAGTGGTTGTATTCCTCCTTGATTTTTTTATGCACAGTTCTTTTATAGTTTTTGCGTATATAGGAATATCTTGTATGGCTTGGAGGAATGGAATTTTTATGTACAGGGTTTGTAACTCTCCCAGAATGTTGAAGTCTGGATATTGTACTGGTCGTGGTATGACTAATCGTTCCGGGAAAGGAGGAGAGGATGTTTTTGCTTGCTGATGGCTCTGTTCTCTATTTACATCCTCTTGTTGTGGTGGTCGTTCTATTGGTAACTGATCTTCAATGTGAACTATTTTGTCTCCCTCCGTTTCTAATATACGTCCAAATCGTAACCGAAGATCATTGCACTCCCTTATGTCAGGTCCAATTTCTGATGTTTCTATGATTTGGAGGGATTGGACTGGTCTATTATTAGGATTGGGATTGGGTTGGGCTGGGAGTTGAGGTCTCAGATTAGACTGGGGGTTTTGTTGTAAGGCTAGCAGAGTTGGTTGAGGGAGTGGAATAGTTCCGGTTGATTGATATGTCGATCTTGGCCAATTTGTCTGCCAGGGTGAACCTTGTGAGGTAGGGGGAATCCACTGTGGAGGATATGAATTATTCTGCCAATAAAGTGGGTTATAAGGAAAATTTGGCCAACCGAATTGGCCTGTCTGATTCATCCATGGATTTGGGGAAGGAAAAGGCTGTGATGACCAATTCGGAAATGGGGGTGTAGATTGGTTTTGCCACATACCATATTGTTGAGCATTATACTGCGGCGGCTGGAAAGAAGAAGTTGGGTCCAAAAACATACCTGATTGCCTCGGTTGCCATTGGCGACGCTGGTTAACAAACTATGCTGGCTCTGGTTCTTCTTCTGCTTCTTTATATACTGCCTTCAGTCCAGGAAGTGAGGGGAAACTTTCGGTGAGATGATCTTTTGTGCAGATGGCGCATGTTTGAACTGAATCTAGTGGACATTCCTTGTGGCTATGTTTTCTTCTGCATCGGGGGCAGAAAATTGCCAGATTCTGTTCTGGCTCCATCTGCTTTTGCTTAGCCTGCACAATATCAAGCTGTGTAGTTAATGTCCCTAGAATATCAGTTTTAAAATTTTCTAATAAGTTACCAAGTTCTACACGTGTTACTCCTTCTGTTGATATTTTTTTATCTCTAACAAACCGATCATATTCTGTTGGTTCTATCCTTGTGCTGCCTCTTGAACTCCTGATGCATAAATTAATGATTTCAGCAAAATTCTCTTGGTAAATATCCCCTTTTCCCATGATATTCAATGTTTCAATCCATTGTTCTTTCATACCTCTAATTAATGCAGTTTTCAACACATTATCAGGCAGAGGTAATGATGCATAAGGGGATCTTTGTAAATTATACTGAAAACGTTCTACATATTCCTCTAAAGTCTCATTTGGTCTGGCCGTCATTTGAAAAATTTCATCTTTTAGTTCTCTTGACCTGCAGTAATCCTGATATTTCTTGAGAAAGGATTCTTTCATCTGCTCCCAGTTGTTTATGACTCCACCACCTAAACCCATAAACCATCTCAAAGCTGCTCCTTTCAAAGTGGAGGGGAACAAATTCAATTTTTGGGGGTCAGTGGTGTAATCATATCCTCTACATAACACATCGAATTCAAATAAGAATGCGTCAGGGTCTTCTGATGTGAGTCCATGAAACGTTGGGATGTGTTGAAGAGGGATCGCTTTCATGGGTGCATTTGCAGCAGAGTCTACTATCGGATATTGCAATGTAGAAGTTTGAGTATTTGGCTGATTCTGCACCATGGTGTCGAATATGTGCCAATAGTCTTCCGGAATTTCTAGGAGGGTGTTCCTAGGTTGAGAAGGGGCGACCTTGGCAGGAACTGGTTTAATGACACTTCCTTTGTCTGGGATTTCTATCTAAGGGAATGGAGTGCCTTCAATATTGATTCTGGCTACGCTCCCCTTATCTGGGCTGTTTAACAGCTGGATTATCCTAGAAGGAGACCTTGGTTCCTCTATTTCCCCTGTTTCCCCTTCTCCCTCACAAAGGTTGCTTAAGTTCCCTTCCTGCAGCCGTTCTGATACAGAATTTTCAATTTCTTGATAGTCCTGTTCATCAGTCTGGCTATGTACCTCAGCAAAGGCTCCAGATGGTGATGCTATAGCCTGAAGGGAACTAGTAGGCTGCCTAGAATTAATCTTTCTAATGCCTACTGACAGCTGAGATTCAGTTTTCTTGTAGATTTCGTCTATAAAGGTTGTTCGGCCAAGGGTCACCGACCCTTTGGCTTTTTCAAGTTTGGCTAGGGGTTTGATATTCTTTTCTACCTTTTTCTGCTTAGTCATGCACTCTAAAAACTACTAAATCCTATCAACCAGCAATTCTGCTAAGAGAGCGGACGGTGGAGCAAGGCTTTTACATGCTCCAGACGCAGGTTCTTACCTTCTTTTTTAAAATCCAACTCCCCCCTAGCAGACTTGCACACTACTCTATAAAGGCAAATGGCTATTACTCCTCCCCGGCAACGGCGCCAAAATGTAGAGATATAACTAGGGTCTCTCACACCACTAATTATCCCACATTAATAAGTCAATCCGGGAACGATTTGTTATTGCAAGGAGTAGTCAATCCGAGGCTATTTGTCCGAGTAATGCTCAGTAGTATAGTGTTTTAATGATTCGAAAGGAAACAAATGCTAAGCTGTAACTAAACTAACTCAAAAGATAGAATCACACAAGGCAGTTGATCAGTCAAGGGTACGGAAGCAATAACCCATCCCTTTAGAAACTGATGAAGAAAAGGAAATTAGAGCATGGACTTATGGGTCTGGGAGCTAAGCAGCATCTTGCTGGGGCTCACTACAGCCTTAGACCTTCTCTCACACCATAAACAACAAAGACAGGTAAATAAAACGGTGGAAAGTAAAATGGAACAGCAATCTGGGAATGGAACAGCAATAAATGAAATAGCAGTAAAATGGAACAACAGTAATCAAATGGAACAGCAGTAATAAAATGGAACAGAAATCCTCAATGAATTATGAAACAACATTCTCACCTGTATGTACATGTTCTATACTACTACAACAATCTGAGAATAATAGATGATATGTCTACGCTTCTGAACGAAGTAATATGGCTTGCAAGTCTCGAAAATACTATTTCACATGGATCTAATAACGATACCTTCAGGGTAACATTCGGTTACAGAGATAACTGAAAGATGCAACTCAAATAGATCCAGTTGTACAGTGCAGAGACATGAGATAAAGAGATCATTCACATATCAATCATAGCATATCACACAAAAGATGTATCAGATTACTTAAATAACAGGAATAAACAAATCACACACAAATCATCGTATGATAATACAAAGCAAGTGTCCTTTGGAGCCGGGCCCTTAGCTGCCAAGGGTACACTGCCTTAAGTTACTCCAGATGCAGAGACGAAATGAACACCAAGTCTTCTATATTAATCACATCAAAAGTATACAAAGTCAGGTCTCAGCGAGACTCAATGATCACAGTTTGTTCTGAAACTTAGAATCAAAAACATCGTCCCCTTTCTCAATGGCGTGGTGCCTTTATATAACAGAAATGATGGAGGTATCTATACAATCAAAAAGATAAGTTAAAGCAGCGATCCCTTAGGATCAAAGATCTTGAGGGATTCGCTAATCGTTCAATTCTTCTCTTTTCCGTCTCGCGTTCTCCGACCCGGTATCCCACATTCTTTCCCTGGGCTATTCGTCTCTAATTTTACTTGATCTCGTCCACATCCGGTGCCCTGCTGGAGGGACAGCAGTTATTTTCCCTTTGCTCCTTGCTTTAGATCGACAATCCCCTGTTTCCACGTTTTCCTGCATAGAAAACACCAATTATCAGCACTTGAGCTTCCTTTGTCTATTTCCGTACATTTTACCAAAATCCTTTATCTTCTTTGAACTCATGATATAGAAAAAGTTAGAATTGTTATTGAAAAACCACTAGATTGCTTGTCAAAAGCATACCTTTCAAGTGCTCCACAACGAGGTTATCCCTTAAGAGTTGGAGGACTTGTTGTTGATGTTCTATGTGATGTTCCACTGCTTGAACCTTAGAATTTACTCTTAAATATGATGTGATGGATGGTGGCTGATACCCATAAAGTGCCATAAATGGGGTCATCTTTGTTTCTGTATGGAAGGAAGTGTTATACCACCATTCCGCCAGAGGCAACCATTTGACCCATTGTGTCTGTTTATCAGATACAAACCAACGAAGATATCCTTCCAAACATTTGTTTACTATCTCAGTTTGCCCATCAGATTGAGGATGATAAGATGAGCTATGAGCTAACTGAGTACCAAGACAAGAAAATAATTCTGTCCAAAAATTTCCAGTGAAAATGGGATCTCTGTCACTTACAATAATCTTTGGGTTTCCATGTAGCTTTTGAATTGTTTCCATAAATGCAGTAGAAACTGTACTGGCTTTAAATGGATGTGATAATGCACAAACGTGTGCGTACTTCGTAAGTCTATCAAATACCACCATGATGACACTCTTTCCCTCAAATTTGGGTAAACCTGTGATAAAATCCATTGAAACCTCCTCCCAACGTTGGCTTGGAATGGATAAAGGTTGTAATAGACCCGGTGTCTTAATTGTTTCAATTTTATTTTGTTGGTAAACCAAACATTCCGCCACAAACTTTTGGATATCTGATTTAAGGCCATCCCAAAAAAATTCCTTCTTAACCCTGTGGTAAGTTTTAAAAATATTGAGTGCCCTCCTAAGGGAGAAGTGTGCAATTCCATAAGAATCTTTTGTTTCAGCTGGGAATTCTTACAGAGTTATAGGTGATCTTTGTACCATAACGAATCATTTTTCCAACTAAATGTATTAGACATACTGGAATCTTGTTGTAACTTTCGAATAAGTGCCCATACTTCTTCGTCATTTTTCCATTCCTCCCTTGCTTCGTTTATCCAATCTGGTTGGAATAGAAATGGTGCACAACAATGCTTCCACATTCTCATCCTTTCTTGAGAGTGCATCTGCCACCACATTTTGCTTCCCTTTTTTGTAGATGATTTCAAAGTCATAACCCAACATCTTTGTCACCCACTTTTGTTGCTCTTCAGAGG
>APFE031208081.1:40922-58406 GCA_000404065.3 Pinus taeda
CAATTTCACTCTTTTGGGCATAGGGATATCTGTACGGCTTGATGTTTGGAGGAACACTTCCTGGAATCAGATGAATAGCATGATCATGATCACGCATAGGTGGGAGACCTTTGGGAGTCTCAAAAACCTTGGAATGATTGTCTAGGACTTTTTGGAGATCTGGAGAAATAGATGATTCCGATGTAGACACATCTAGTGAACATAATTTTGCAATTACACCTCCTTGTTCCTTTTTTAGAAGCTTTGTCCTACCATTAGAGCTGATTATCGTTCCTAGTTTCCCTGCAATACCCCTTAATTCGAATTCCTTTCCTTCCGCAGAAAATTTGATGAAAAGTTCTTGAAAATTGAAAGCTATTGTACCCAGGGATTATAGCCATTGGACTCCTAGTACAACATCAGCACCTCCCATTGGAATGGAAAGCATTGGGCTAGTCAATACATATTCTCCCATGGAAATCTTTATATTATGGCACTTTCCAGACCAATTTATTGTTCCTCCATTTGCAATCATCAGTTGACATTCCAGTGCTGGATATAGGAAGCAATTCAATTCTTTTGCTACCTTACAATGAATAAATTATGGGTGCTTCCTGAATCAATCAACACTATTACCTTTTTCTTCTTGATTTGTCCTTCTATCTTGATGGTTTGAGTGGTAATTCCAGCGAATGCATTACAAGATATGGTCAGATTCATTTCTTCTTTATCTAGGCTTTGTTCTTGGACTATATCCTCTTCTTTTGTCCTTTCTTGCTCCTTTTCTTCTTCCTCTTCACAATCTATGTAGAATAATTTCTTCCCAGCACAGTTATGACCTTTAGTGTATTTGCTATCACAACTGTAACAAAGCCCTTTTGCTCTTTTTTCTTCCAATTGTTGTGGTGTCAACCTTATAGGTTGTGGAAGACTAGGGGAAACAACACTTACGTCTTTATAGTTGTGAGTGGTATGATTCCTGGTTACCATAATTTTGCTTTCCATTTTTCTTGCTAACTTGAATGCCTTCTCTAATGAATCAGGTTCCCAAAGGTGAACATCATGTTTGATATTATCCCTTAAAGACCCTATGAACACATCAATCCTATGCTTCTCTGGAATATCTTTTACCCTTATGTTCAATTTTTGGAACTCCTCAATGTGCTCCATTATTGAACCCTTTTGTTTGAGACTTATCAATTGACTAAAAAAAGTGTTTCTTTTTGTATCCTCATAATGTGCTATCAATTCTTCCATAAAAATTTCCCAAGCGATAAATTTTTTATGAGATCAAAGCCATTGATACCATACAAACTGATTTGGTTCCAAATATAAAGTTGTAATACATACCTTTTGTGTTTTTTGCACATTATTGAGATCGAAAAATTGCTCCATCTGTAATATCCATGTTGCGAGATCCTTGCCATCAAACTTCCTCATATCGATTTTTGGAATATGGTGGGTCTTCGATCCAACATTAGAGTCTATGGAATCATGATTAACATTTCTTTTGTTGTCATCATGAGTTTCCTTTACTACCCTTTCACCATTTGTGACCATTTCTTGTAGCAACTTATTCATATTTATCTTCAATTCATCCATGTCTGTCTTCAAATCGTCCATCTTAGCTTCTACGCCTTTCTATAAACCATCCATCTTAGCTTCTACATCTTTCTTTAAACCATCCATCTTAGATTCTGTTCCTTTTTGTGCAAGTGACAATTGTTGCACTTGGTCTCGTAGTTTTGATATATCATGTTGCATTTCTTCCTCTTCTTCATGGGCCATGCTAGAGATTTCAGGTTTCCTACCAGGTGTTTGTATTTCTTTCCTCGGGGCATCAATTACCAATAATAATGCTTTACTATGACCTTTGAATTCCTTCAAACTAATTTTTCAAACCAATCTTATGCAAAAAATTTAAAAAAACTACACACCTTTTTTCACTTTGTAGGAGCCTGATATTGAATCTGATGTATCTCTGTAATTTCAGATCATCCAGTTCTGAAATTGCGATCTGTGGTAGCCCTCTGTGTTCTTTTTCCAATGCCACCAGTCTGATCCTAATTGGATTCTCCAAGGAAGAGTTATGCGAAATCTCCCACAGTGACCTGATTATAGACTAGTTCACTAGAGCGAACTTGTACGATCTGCCACAAGTCACTGTTTCGACCATTAGGTCTGAAAAATATATAGAAGAAACTACAATCCGTCCTATTTCTGTAACTTCTTATGAAATTTCAATCCAATGCTCAGAGAAAACGTTATGACGATTTTCCCCAAGTCACCTGTTTGGAATGTAATTCAGGAGTCCGCAAAAAGCCCAACTTCCTCAGATCATATCTCCGCAAACATAGTGCAAAAAGCTCTGAAATTCGAACTCGAGATTTAGTACGATGTCTTCTCAAATGGGTTTTGTTTTCAACTTCTGAAACGTCCCAGAAAAAACCTTATATCGAAAATGCCACGATGACCTGTTTGGAGCAGCGAAACCCTAGAATCCAAAGCTCTGATACCAAATGTTATGTAACGAGCTCAAGAAAAAGATAGAAAAGATAGATCAACACCTTAGAATTCAGCCTCTTCGAGGGGGAAACCTCCTTTACATTACATAAATGAACAATTCTTGTATGATTCAAATGACAAAACCTCCTTTCTATATATAGGAGTCTAAGGAGTCACAATATAACCCAGTCGACCTAACAATAATAATATAAAGCCACAAAAATAACAATAGAGGGATTCTATGGGGCATAGTAATAAGAAAATGGGGATAATAGGGGCACAAAAATATTAATAAGGGGTATAACTACAATATTAATGGGGTGATCACTAGTATTATAGGGACCCAACACACTGGCACTATTTTTTTCAGCGGAATTTGTAAGGAATTTCAGAGTCATACATTGACTGTGCGGTTTAACCAAGTATTGCCAGTAAGTGTCCCAATTCAACTTAGTTAACTTCTTGATTGACTCTGCCTTTTCTTCAGCTTTTTGTCTCCAGCTTGTCTATAGTTGCTGTGCTTTTGGGAGAAATCATGGAGTGGTTTCTGATATCAGGTTTTCTCTATGCAAATTTTCATTGACACAGTCAATGACATTGCTTGATGTTGTCACTGCTTCTTCTGTTGCCTATTCTGCCTTTTCGATCTATGCATCGCACTTATTGAACATCATTTCTTTTTGGGATTCATTGATCTTGAGCAAGCCTACTTTCTTGCCTTCCTCCGATTCCTGCCAATTGAAATAATCAGAAATTTTCTTATCAATAAGATCATAATGGGTTCACAAGTAAAGAACAAATAATGGTAAGTGATAAGGTGACAGGAAAGCTATTTAATTTTGAAATCATATCAAATATGTCACCCTACTTGAAACAACCTTTCAATCAGATCTAAATCTTTTCTCATAAATGACCATCAATAAACCACTAAGTTGACATTAATGCCCACAATTCGGTATCGGATTACGAGAAATATTTCATCGAACAATGAGCCCTGTTGATCTACGATAAAGCGATTTTGTGATTTTCTTTGCAATATCATAGATCGCAATATCACAGATCACCATATCGGTAATCCTTTTCGTTAACAATCATTTATTCCTTTATGCGACTGCGAGGTGTGATTTGTGAGATCCTTTATCGCATATCGCATGATTGGGATGTTTTATCTTAGGGGGTGTTTGCGACATATGAAATCTGCGATGTCCGATGAGTTTGTAAGGAACGCGATCTCACATTATATCATTTTCATAATTCCGAAGGTTTGTTTATGATATCCTCCTTTACCCTTTTGCGATGCGATGTTTATTTTTAAGAGAACGATTTTATTTGAAACTTATCATAATACTTAAGATTTTGGGTTAGCAGATGTTTTTCATAAGCTTATGATAGTGTGTTTTATTCGAAGGAATTATAAGTGCTAGTTTTGTATTTTTTAGAAGGGTCCCCATTTATTTAGTGTTATTACTAAAACTAAATAAAAGGGGGGTTGTTGCTAGCCACAACAATTGGTGATTCACTAGGAAGAACCGGTTATCTCTAATTATCTTTTGAATTTTCTAAGACATCCAAAACATAAACGTTTTCTGGAAAATCAAACTTTATTATAGAAATATAAAGTGCATCATGCTCTTAATCATTAATGATATTTCATTTCTTCCATATTAATTCTGATTATTTTCTTCCCAAAGCTAGTCATTGTATTTACATCAGCCACTACTTGGTTTATAAAGATAAAAACAAAGACATCTCTATAGATCAGTTTTAAGTATGCTCATTTGTCGTAGGTAGAGCCTCTGCTGCCAGTAGGCATTCATAGCCTCGACAGGGTTACCTGTTACCCAACAATGACCTTGTATCCTACTTCGAGAAGTATACAATTTTCAAAGACAAATCCATATCCACACTTATTTCTTTCATTTTGTTTTAATTCTTAAAGAACAATGTCTTGGTTTTGTGGCCAAATTTTGACAGTGCCATTCACTTGATTTATAACTTTGCTAAACAAGCTGGCTTGTGATGAGACTCCTTGTCTTTTGATTGCAACAATCTTGAGTCATTGCGTTGTTTTGGTATGCAGTTTTTGCAATGTCAGCTAGTTATAATCTCTATGATCATGATAAGTCAGCTCTTGATGAGACCTCTTATTCTTTAATTCTATAGTGCATCATAGGATTATTCTTTGAAATTTGTAATTCCCTAGGTGGGGAGGAAGTCATTGGTTCCTTAAGAATAGCTCTGGATGACAATATAGAGTTTTTTTGAAGAAAACTTTTCTACAGAGAACCTTTGTTTTGTTATTGATGCTTTTCATCACTGATATAAAACAAATTCCCACTAAAGGTTGTTTTTATTAAAATTTGTAAGGCAGAAACTAGTAAAATTTTCAAGCTTTAGCATTTGACTCTATCTTTCAGTAATAATAATTAATTTTCCAAATCAGTTCTATTTATACAAGCGAAAAAACAAAATTTAAAAGAAACACAAATCTTTTTTGAGAAATCCAAAGGTAACCATTTACAACCTGTTTTATTATCAAAATAAAGCTATAAGCGATAATTTACAAAAAATAGAAGAGGTCATCTTCTATGGAAAGTAGTTTCTAAGTATCTGCCCATCAATAGGTAAAGATTATCTTTTCCCTACTAAATCTTGCAACATGAAAGTCAATGGACCTATAATTTCAACCATTTGGAATGGTCCAAGCCACATTCGTTGGAATTTAGAATGTTTGCCTTTTTCTTCATGAGCCTTATCCCATTTCAATACTAAATCTCCAATTTGAAAATCCTTCCTAGATACCATGTTTGAATCGAAGGAAGCCTTTACTAATGTTTGATGATGAGCATGTCTAATTTTAGCTCGTTTTCGTTGCTCTTCTAGCTTAAGGATCTGCAGTTGTCTTAGTTGTAAAGATGAAGATGGTGTTTCCTCAATAAATTGAACTAAGGCTAAAGAAGGAATAGCTAGATGAGTTGGGAGAACTACTTCTTTCCCATAAACTAAATTAAAGGGAGAAGTGCCAATGGAAGCCTTTTGATTTATTCGATCTGCCCAAAGAGCATACATAAAAGATTTGTGCCAATTTTTATGATTCTGATCAATGGTTTGCTTAATGATTCTGATTAGGTTTTTATTTGTTGATTTGGCCAACCTATTCCCTTATGGGTAATAATTGGCAGAATACTTAAGCTTAAAACCTCTTTTAAGTGCAAATTCAGACATAGCATTACTAGAAAAATATGATGCATTGTCAAACATTAAAGTAGAAGGTAAGCCAAACCTGGTAATTATGAACTAAACTATGAAATCAATGATATGTTCAGTATTAGGTGTCTTAAGAGGAACTACTTCTACCCATTTAGTAAAATAATCTATAGTTGTAAGGATGTACCTATGCTGTTTAGAAGAGTGAGGAACAATCTCACCTATTATATCCAATCCCCACTACTCAAATGGTTGACTGATATTAATGGTTGTAATGGAAATGATGGTTTCTTCTGTCTTCCAACAGCAGTTTGACAAACTTAACATTTCCTTACATAGCTATGTGCATCTTTAAATAGTGTAGGCCAGTAGTATCCTGCATGAAACTTTTTATGTGTTGTTGCATCTCCTGCATAATGTCCACTTGCTGGTCCATCATGGAGTTCCTGTAACACTTTTTCAGCTTCAGACTCAAGACATTGAGGAAGAACAGAATCATAATTCATTCTAAAAATTACATCGTTTACGAGTTGATACTACTTGGCTTTCAATCTTAGGGCTCTTTTCTTTATATAATTCAGATTTGAAGGAGCATATCCATTTTTTAAATAAAACATGACATCAACATATCTTGATTCAATATAGTTTAGGCTTACCTCATACATTTTTACCTCTTGATTAGGAGATGGTATTTCAGAGATAAGTAATGCTCCATCCAACATCTTGCAAAAGCCTTGACCTTTTACAATATTTGCTAGCTTGATCTCAGTGTCATATTCTTGTAGGGCAGTGATCCAATTTGCTCTCTTTTAACCCACATCTTTCTGCACCAAGAGATTTCTTACCACTGGAAATGGCACTATTATCTTTGTATGGGTCTTAAGAATAAAGGTGTTTGATCGCTTTGAAAGCAACATAAGCTTGTTTCTCAACGTCATAATAATTTAATTTAGCCCCTTGCAAATTTGAACTAAAGAAGGCAATTGGGGCTTCTGCTTTGTCTTGATTGGCTTGTGTGAGTATTGCAGCATATGACTTCTCAGAGGCAAATGTATACAAAATGAAAGGATCGGAAAAATTTGGAGTTGCTACGGATGGGGCATTAACACTCGCTTTCTTAATCAGATTGAACGCTTCCTATTCTACTTGACCCCATTTAAAGAGTGAATTTTTCTTGATCATTGCTTGTAGTGGTGACACAATTCTCGAGAAGTCTGGGACAAATCTTTTAACAAAATTGATTTGGCCAAGGAAGGATTGCATTGCTTTCTTATTATGTGGTAGGGATATTTGAGAAATTTCCTTAATCCTATTTGGATCGATATGGATTCCACATTTAGACACCATAAATCTAAGAAGTTTTCCTTCACTTAATGCAAAAAAGGACTTTTTTGGATTAACTGAAATCCCATAATTTTGACAACGTTGGAAGATCTGATTTAGGTCTCTGGGGTGATTACTACGTTTTTTAGAATATACCATTATGTCATCCAAGTAAATCACCACTGATTTGTTTACTAATCCCTTAAATGTGATATCCATGGCCGTTTGAAATGTGGCGCCAGCGTTAATCAGCCCAAAAGGCATCTTTTGATATGCATAAGTACCCCATTTGGTTCTGAATGTGCTTTTTAGCTGATCATCTGGATGGACCAAATTTTGGTTGTAGCTCGAAAAACTGTCTAAAAAGGACATTAATTCTGATCCCACAACTGCTTGCAATATTTGTTCCATAGGAGGCAGAGGAAAATTATCCTTTTGGCAAGCTTTGTTAAGATTTGGAAAGTCAATACAGATTCGAATGTCTCCATTTTTCTTTTTGACTGGAACCAAATTGGAAACCCATCTAGAATGTCAAACGGGAAAAATAAGTTTAGCTTTCAACAATTTATTGAGCTCAAACCTAATCTGACTTTCTAGATTAGGATGGATCTTCCTCAGCTTTTGCTGGATAGGATTCTCATCAGCTATCATCGGGATTGTACGCTAAATGATTGAAGTGTCGTAATTCTTAAGGTCATCGTAATTCTAGGCAAAGACACTTTTATACTATTTCAGGAGTCGAACAAAGGCTATTTTTTCTTCTGAGGCCAGACCAAGACCTAAGTTGATATTCTGTGGCTTAGTATCCGTTCCTATATTTACTAATTCATGAATTGGTAGACCTTTTGAATTTGTCTTTCAAATTGTATAGGTCTTCTAACTTGACTATAGATTTTGATATGGCAGTTGTAACTGTTTGTCATGTCGGTCCTCATCAATTATCTGATTAGTGTAAGATGCTTCTGATGCTAGGAAACTTGCAATATTAGGATCATCATTAAAAATTCTCTAGTTGGTAATGTTATCAGGGATGGAGGGCCTAAAGATCAATTCGATTGAGAATTTGTCTGGGCTATAGTCTTCTGAGGTAAGTAGCTTGGAAGCTATATTGGCCAGGAGGTCAACACTAGCATTTTGGAGTCTTGGAATGGATGAAATATTGAATGCTATAAAATGTTTAGTCAGATCTTACACTAAAGATTGATAATGCTTTAAATGATGTGATAGACAATGTATAGTATGTTGTACCTATTTAATAACAATCTCAGAGTCTCCAAAGACTTGTAGATACTTGATGTTTAGTCTGATTGCCTTGTATAGACCTTGTACTAGAGCTTCATATTTTGTAGTGTTGTTTGTGCAATCGAACTTGAGTCTACAGGTTAGCATGGTTTTATTTCCTTCTGGACTAACTAATACACATCTTGCTCCTGCTACATCATTAGACTTAGAATCGTCAAAAAATAATTTCCAAAACAAAGAGTTATTTATAGGACTATCTACAAAATTAATGCATTTAAAACTGTCTGTTTGAGAAAAGTTTTCTACTTGAGACAAAACAGAATGTTCTAAATAAGGCGAGGTATGAGCATTAAAATTTCCTAAGAAAAAGTTAATAGAATAGTTGCCAATTATATTGTTGCTATATGTTATAGATTCATTTTCTCCTTCCAGTTCCGTCACTATGTATTTTTGGTGTCTTTCTCACTCAACCTTTATCTGATTTGGTTTTCCATTGTAAGGGAGCCACATGTGTGACCAGTCGGTCGCAAAGTATCCATGAAGCTTTTCAGACCAATCCCTGCTAAGAATTAAACCATAAAATTCAGGAATTTCTACAATTAAAATATCAATAAGTTGACATACCTTTGGATTCGATGAGAGCCTTATGGTCACTTGATTTAGTTCACTGATTACTTCAACCTGCGATTAGTCCAGCTGAACTATGCACACTGCAAATTTTTGAGGTTGGACGTTTAATTTTGCACAAATTATTTTAGGCAAGATATTAGATGAAGCTCCTAAATCTACCAAACAATTATGAAACTTTTTATTGAAAATTTCGTAAGTAAGGAGGAATGGAGGAGTATGGGATTTTGACCTACCTCCAATTAAAGCAATATCATTTGGGTCAACTTTATTTGCCATATTAATTGGAGGTCTTCCCATCTCATGAGAAGCGTGTGAGATTACGACAACAGGAGGAGGTGCAACAGGGATTGCATGTAAGTCTTTCAAAAGTAGTTTCTGTTGATGTTTTAATTTTCTCAGTTCATGAAAAGTAATGTTGGCCCTAGTCTTCTTCATGTCTTTGACAATATTATAGTCCATTTCATTAGAAACAATCAGTGTTTTTGCTAGAGTTCATGAATCGGATTGGACTGGGCTTGTTTGAGTCACTTTTGGTGATGTTTTCTTACCTGCGACTTTATCCTTGGATACCGAGCTTGCACTCTTCTGTTTAGAACTAGGCTGTGGAGGATCGAGTTGATTTCTACTTCTGGTACTGACTGGCGATGCCTCTTGATCCTCTTCATCTGGAATAATGAAGTCCCACATTCCCTATAGCTCTACAACTTCATCTTCATCGATAGGTTCTTCATTGGAAACTTCCTCTTCTTCTCCTTCAGATTCTGCATTTGTTATAGCATTAGGAGGCTTTGAATCAGTTGAATGATTTTTTCTATAAGGCTTGTAGGGTTTCTTAGAAGAAGTCTCTGCTACTTGTCTTTTAATATCAACCATTTCATTAGACATGGTTTTTAAAACTTTCTGCAATCCTTCTAAATCAAATGGGTCCTTTAATTGCTTTTTCTTAGGATCATCTTTAAACCTTCTTAGATTTTCATTCATCAACAGCGTTTTTCTTTTCTAAAGCTAAGATACGTTTTTCTACCGTTATCGCTTCCTTTATGTTTTCAGCTAATGTTGTCTTGGCAACCCTATCAACAAAGATTGCTATGTTCAATGGTAGAGCAAATATGTACCATTCACTTCGAACCTCTTTGATAGGCTTGGAAGCGGTCGAAATTTTATTCAAAACCTTGTTGAAATGCGAGTTAAAATCTTTAATAGGTTCTCTTGATTCAGTCTTAAGATTCGATACATCATTGATCAATGTTGCTGTTGACTTATCATCACCGAACTTTGTCAAGAATTGCTCTTGGAAAATGTCCCAACTAGTAATGGACCCTGATGGAAATGAAAAATACCAAGATCCGGCTGCTTCTTGTAAAGTATAAGGAAAAAGTCTAACAACAGCTTCTTCATTTGTAACTCCATTTAAATTTATCGATAACATAAAGTTATCTATGTGTTCTTTTTCTAGCATGCCTACTTCAGGGTTAAACATGGGTAGCCATTTCTCAATATGGGTCGGTAATTGACTCAAGGATGCAGGCATGGAGACTGCCCCTAGATTATTCCATGGATTTTGAGCCATCATTGAACTACTAATAGAGGAAAGCGCAGATGAAGTTCCTTGTGGTAAGGATGAGGATGTTGAAGTTCCAGTACTCTCATGAACAAGAATATGAAGTGGAGGGGTGGATGGTTGGCTTTGCAATGGAGAAGATGGAATGGATGTTGATGATGAAAGAGTCTCACTATCAGACCCTTGAGATGTCTTCCGTACTCCTTTCCTTTTAGGCAGAGGTAATTTAGTTAGTTCGATGCCAAACTTTTCACTCTGTAATCTGGTAAGAGGATGAGAAGGATTGTATTGAAAAGTCACACTACCTTGAGATAATTCAGATTTTTGCGGTGATATGGAAAATCCTTGAAGTTTATGGATCAAAGACTCAACTTCAGGGGGTTCGATAGTAGATCTATCTGAAATGTTTGGGTTTGTGGTAGTGGTTGTTGTTTTCTCAACTTCTCGCTTAATATTTAAAGACTCGGAATGTGATGGAGAAGTTGGGGGAGATGTTGAGGGCAATTTACTCTCAGAATGTTATTTAGATTTAGATTTACTAGCCATTCACAGTTCGGGCCCTCCTTCTAGCACCAAATATGTTGAAGTCCCGAAAATCAGGTCTACAATAAGGGGGATACCCACCTAGTCCGGACCTTGAAAGCAGCTCCTTTTCTGTTTGGGATGGTGGGTCCAACTAGGGATAATGTGGCCAGTTTCCCAATTTGTTTGTGATGCTGATAAGAGTTGATGTTTTCCTTTCTAAAAGATTTCTACATAGAATTATTTTAATCTAAATCTAATTTAAAACATGCAATTTTATTCTAATGAATGGAAACATCTAATTCTAAAACTATCCTGGGATTAACTCTTCACTTATGTGATCTAAAATAGTTTCTAACATCAATTGGTAATAAAGATCATTCAATTGCTACAAGAAAAGAATTCATTAAAAGTGAATTGTTTCGTATAAGAAATTAGCAAAAACAATTGTGAGAAGTGTATCACATAATAAGTTATTCATACACTAAGCATAAACAGAATAGTTACCACCGTACAAAAGTGCCAAATGATAACTTAAACATTCAAGCTTTAATATATAAACAACTGAAAATAACATATTACTTGACACATAAGCAAAAATCATTAAGAGATAAAAGTACCATTGATAACAAGTCCTACTCATGAGCTTCAGAAATATAGATTTATATTCTCATAATTCAATATCTACTAAGAGTACAGAAGTGCATTTCAGTAGCAGACATTAAACACAAATATCAATAAATCTCATTCCATTCATTCATCAAAACCTCCTCAGAGGGTGCATAAGTGCATGTTCTGAAGAAATGTTTTTCAAAAATGTTTAGACCCCTCCCTAAATGCATGAGAGGGGTTAAAATACTACTAACTAAAGACTAAAAATAGTTTATTACAAAAATATACGAGGAGGTTTAAATGACCATCCTCATCTAAGGCAAAAATAGATCAAAAATAAAACTAAAACTGTATCTGAAAATTAACTATGCATCTATTCTCTGAGATCGCAAACATTCAGGATCAGCTTCAGGAGCGTCGGTTGGCCAACCTTTGATTTTAGTTGTCCTGCGAAAACAGAATTAGCAAGCGCTGGCCCTATTTCTTGGTAGAATTTGTAAGGCATCTCAGAGTCATACATTGGCTATGTGGTTTAACCAAGTATTGCCAGTAAGTGTCCCAATTCAACTTAGTTAACTTCTTGATTGACTTTGCCTTTTTTTCAGCTTTCTGTCTCTAGCTTGTCTGCAGTTGCTGTGCTTTTGGGAGAAATCCTGGAGTGGTTTCTGATATCAGGTTTGCTCTAGCAGATTTTCATTCACACAGTCAATGACATTTCTTGCTACTGTCACTGCTTTTTCTGCTACCTGTTCTACATTTTTGATCTATGCATCCCACTTATTGAACAACATTTCTTTGTGGGATTCATTGATCTTGAGCAAGTTTGATTTTTTGCCTTCCTCCAATTCCTGCCAATTCAAATAATAAAAAAATTTCTTATCGATAAGATCATAATCAAGTCGCAAATCCACGACTTGACTTGTGATTTTGTCACTCATCTCGCAATGAGAGCTCCATTGCGATATTCTTCAGCAAAGTGTCTCTTGCTGTTGCAAGAGTTGGTCATTCAAGGCAAGGGCTTGTGAGAAACATTCTGTGACTTTGGGGTCATATTTATGCATTTGTAACATGGTCTGTAATTGATGTTCCTTTTTGGCAAAACTACTTTGATAACTTAACTGCATTTGTTGAAAGTCCTGTTGTAATTTTTCAAATTTTTCTTCCGCTTCCTGGTTAGCACTGGCCCATTGTAACAGTTGTTGCAAAAATGGGATTTTTTCCTCTTTATCCTTAAGCTATAGTTGTACTTCGAGTGCTTTATCAATAGTGGCAGAAGCATAAGCTCCTGTGATCTGGGATAACTTAGTCAAATTCTCTGTAGGATTAGTGGTAGGGTCTCGCCAAAGGACATCTAACTGCTCTGCCTCAGGTGAGAGCACACTGTCTAATTTTCATTTCTTTCTTTGTCTCCTAACCACTTCTTTGTGATGCAGACTGTAAAATACATTTAGAGGAGGGATTTCCTCTATCTTTAGCATGATTTCAGATGATGGAGCTGTGGGAATGTGTTGCGTTTCTAGAGCATTGACGACTATTTCATTGACCATTTTTTTCATTGTCTGTGATATATTCTTAGGTGTCCTTTTTCAATGACTCTTCCTTTGCTGACTAGCTTTTGGTACATTCTGCCAAATCATCGTTCTCTTTGGCAAATTTATCCATGAACTGCTTGTTGTAGCTAGCTTGCGGCTCTGGTAAATGATACATATGTCTTAAATCCTATGGGGTAAATGACCCAATAAGCTCCTGGTCCCAAGACTTGAATTGCTTGTCTATTATATCAGTGTTTTCTAATACCCATTTTACCATGTCTGTATAAGGAAGTATTTTAGGCCTTGCTGCTATGCGGTGCAGGAATGAGAATTCAAGTTCAGTAAGTGATGCTTCGGATGACCCGTGTGCATCTGTTGTAACTGTAGCTTCCATAACTCTAGGGATTTCATCCTCCAGCAGACTGTACATGCCTTCCCAAGTGGATATGCCAGCTTCTCTAGTACAAGTGGTGTCTGTGAATAAGGGTGTCATCTCTGTTTTCTCAGCAACCAGAGCTTTTCCCTTCTTTCCCATTACTTTCTGCACACTGATCTGTATATTGTTCTGCTTGCCACTCCCGCAAGTTCACAAGTAAGGAACAAATAATGGTAAGTGATAAGGTGACGAGAAAGCTCTTTAATTTCGAAATCATATCAAATATATCACCCTACGTGAAACAACCTTTTGATCATGTCTAAATCTTTTCTCATAAATGACCATCAATAAACCATTAAGTTGACATTAATGCCCACAACTCGATATCGAATTATGAGAAATATTTCAGTGAACAATGATCCCTATTGATCTGTGATAAAGCAATTTTGCGATTTACTTCACAATATCACAGATCACCATATCGCTAATCCTTTTCATTAACAATCATTTATTCCTTTATGTTACTGTGAGGTTCGATTTGCAAAATTATTTATCGCATATCACATGATTGGGATGCTTTATCTTAGGAGGTGTTTGTGACATATGAAATATGCAATGTGCGATGAGTCTGTAAGGCACGCGATCTCACATTATCGCGTTTTGACAATTCCAAAGGTTTGTTTATATGATATCCTCCTTTACCCTCTTGCGATGCAATGTTTATTTTTAAGAGAACGATTTTATTTGAGACTTATCATAATACTTAAGATTTTTGGTTAGCGGACGTTTTTCCTAAGCTTATGATAGTGTGTTTTATTCGAAGCGAATTATAAGTGCTAGTTTTTTATTTTTTAGAAGGGTCCCCATTTATTTAGTGTTATTACTAATACTAAATAAAAAGGGGGGTTGTTGCTGGCCACAACACTCTGAGAAATATTACTCCCAAATTATAACTTAATCAATTTATTAGACAAATTTTTAATTATATTTTTCATATCCTCCAATGTTTGACTTTGACAAGATTCCACTTTAGTATTTCCCTTATCTTGGATAGGTTGTGTCTCTGGTGCTTTACCTGCAACCACCGAATTTGCTTCTATTCTAAGGCATCACTTTGGATCTGATCAAGGGTTGTGGATCTTCTCTCCCTCAATGTGAATCCAAAATCTGATTCAAAATCCCTTGCAAAAGTTATTTTTGCACCGGCAGGAGGGGGCTTAATCTCCACTAGAAGACTATTGTACAATTTATTGAACCTTCTGATGAATTCTACAACACTTTCATCAGATTTCTTCTTAATAGCATTAGACTTTGTGAGTGAATACCCATGGTCTCTTTTCTCTCGCCATCTCTGGGTGAACAGGCACTCCATCTCTTCCCATGTAGGAATAGAGTTATTACGAAGCCCTTTAAACCACTTCCTTGCTTCTCCATCCAATGATTGCACAAAAAGTCTTAAAACAACATCCAAGTGTTCAACATTGAAAATTTTCTGCAAAATTACAAAACACTGTTATATTCTTCTTTGTTGTTTGTTCATCCTCCCCTAAGAAATGAGGAAGAATCTTCAATCATTCTTGAGGCATTTGATTCAACTGTTGTGGCAACTGAATAGGTGCATACCTATTAAACAAAAATGTAGGTGCTACCATGTTTGCTCTTGAACTTACTGAACCTTGAGTACTAACAGGTGTAGAACCTGTCTAAGGATTAAATGGAGTATGAGAAGGTGATAATGTAGTTATAGGTTTAGGTTGAATAACTATAGTAGATACTGAAAAAGAAATAGACTCTAAAGATTGTTCTTGACAGTTGGGTTCTTGAAATGAAGTGGATGTAAAAGGTGACTCTTGGTCAATAAAAGGTGAATTTTTGGATGAAAGATGTGTTAAACAACTTGCAGGTCCAAATAGTGTAGGACTTGGTGTAAATGGAGTTTTTCACCTTCCAACCCTCTTGGAAACTAGCCTCTCAGGGTATGAAAGGACTTGAAATTTTTGCTATGAGGTATTTGACCTCGTAGGAGGCCTCTTTGAAGCCAGAGTTATTACTTTTTGTTCAATATGGCCAAATATTTCCTCCTCACTAAACAACTAGAGGAAAATATTAAAAACCCAGGGAAAAGTGTTCTTGAATTCTCTTCCCAACAACGGCGCCAATTAGTGTTGTCCCTTAAGAAACCAATTTCTTGGCTGTGTAGAAATTGTGCTTAAGACATTAATGTTTATTATTATTGTCACTTATTTGTATGATGTATCTTCAAGTGAAGGACCTAAAAGACCTGGTTCTTAACCCTTAATACTTAGGTGATATGAAATTCTTAGAATGCCATTTGATTGCTGAATATGAATGCTGAGTGGAGAATGCTTTGAGAAGTTAGAGACAATATGATGTTTTAAATAGAAACTATTATCTGTAACACTTTGGGAAGTTAGAGACAATATGTTGTTTTACACAAAAACTATTATCTATAACTTAGAAGAAATGTAGAAGTAAGGGTTTTAAGTATAGGAGTTCTCTTTTAAGGAATTTTAACTTCATTCACATAAGTAAATAAAGACCTGCAACTTCATTATTATACTTAAAAAAAGGAAGACATATGATGACACATAATAGAGAAGTCACAAAATCATACCCAACAATGTGTGGAAAACTTCTGATTCTTTCATTAGTCAATAGTTTATCAAAAATATAGTAGCCTAGTCTCCCGGTTCTTCAATATTCGAACCTTTTTTCTATAATTTTCCCTCTTTTTATACATTATGAGATAGTTGATAATCACCAAAACTATCAAACTACCTATCTCCTAACCGTTTAAGGTAAAAGTCATTACAGAATATTACATTGAAGGGTAAAAGACACCTCATTCCTATCAAGAAAACAAAATAACAAGAAGTAATAGAAATTAGAAGGTGATGGCTACTGGCTGTTCAGATCTGTGGCTTGATTGCTGATGAAGTTTCCAAATTAGTTTTGAGATCAGATCCAAAGACTCCACTAGAGGATGAACCTGACCAACAGAAACATGAACGGACAATATGGAAAGATCAGGTATTCAAGTTGGAATTTCATCCAAGACATTTTGTTCTTCATTATAAATTATTTCTTCTCTTTTCTTGAGAATGTCAAGAAGGCTTTGCAAAGTATACTATGTTTGAGAAGAGATCCTCAGCCTACATTTGATTCCTTCCCTTTGAAGTTTGTGAATACCAAGGAATTGCATGCCTGTGAGCTTGATCAAGACCCTTTTTCTGAATCTTGTGATGAACATCTTCAAATTGATGAACCTCAAGAGACCAAGACTGATTCTGTAGCATTTGTACATACCCCTATACCTTGTAAAATTCCAGATCGATACAAGCCTCTGATTTTACCTCCTATATCCCATGCTTTCCCTAAAAATCATGACCTATATCTACCAAGATTTGATGGTGAACACGACAACATCACTGCTGAGAGACATGTTCTACATTTTGTGTCTTTTCTTGACCTTTTTGAAGTTGATGAAGAGGATGTCAGTATTAGGCTTTTTGCCCTTTCTTTGTAAGGCAAAGTCAAGAGTTGGTTCAAAACCCTGCCTGATGTGAGCATCTCAGATTTCCAACAGTTCGTCAAAGTTTTCCTCGACAGGTGGGTGGTAAGACAGAACCCTTTCTTGATTATAGAAGAGTATAACCAGTTGAAAAGATTGCCAGGGGAGAGAGTACAACAAATTTCTGCCAGATTTAACCAAGTTTATTATTCGATGTGATCCGAATTTAAACAGGAACGCAATAAAATACAGAGATAACCATATACACAAAGATGCAGCAAAAATAATGCTTCATTTCATTAATGGAAAATACCGAAATATGCTTACAAACAGAGTTGGAAATAAACCAGCTAGGGCGATGGTAGCTTATCGCTGAGAAGAGATGTGGTGGCTACATGCCTCTGAACTGTTCTGAACTATGTTACAATGAGGCTCGAAGGCCTATTTATTGTTGAGAAACAAT
>APFE031208081.1:60855-92035 GCA_000404065.3 Pinus taeda
GAGATAACCATATACACAAATATGCAGCGGAAATAATGCTTCATTTCATTAATGGAAAATACCGAAATATGCTTACAAACAGAGTTGGAAATAAACCAGCTAGGGCGATGGTAGCTTATCTCTGAGAAGAGATGTGGTGCCTACATGCCTCTGAACTGTTCTGAACTGTGTCACAATGAGGCTTGAAGGCCTATTTATTGTTTATAAACAATGGAAAACCCTTCACGTTCCAAAACCTAACCCTAGAAGATGAAACACCAAATTGTGGGCCCCATTTTGGGTAAATTGGTACATCAATTTCCCGGGGTCATAACTTTGGCATACGATCTCCATTTGACGTGCATGATAGCTCGTTAGAAAGATCTATCCGAGAACTACCACTTTGGGAAGGGAAACATCAGTCCATGGACCCAAGTTTCTCCCAGAGTTCCCAAAAAACGTCGTTTAGGGCCTCAAAACGGCTCCGGAAGTTCAGGACCCGAAAAACTGCTAAAAATAGTAAACTATGCTACAGTTTAGGAAACTGAAAAAGATGAAAGAGACAATTGTGGGGGTCCAAATGGGATAGGTGGGTGGCCACCAACATCCACCTGGATCACGATGCCAGTTAATATAAGACCTCCTCTTGGATCCGCTCTCTTGCACTACCCGGGTGCCTTTGATCTAGAAATGGAGTTTCAGCTGAGGGAAAGGAACCTTGCAACACTTGAAGAGATGTAGAATAGTGCAGTAGATGTAGAGGCTCATTTGTTGATCCGAAGGGCAAAGTTGAAGGAAGAAGAGATGAAAAACATAGATCCAGATGAATCAACATCTCTAGAGGTAAATCTTGACATTTTGGTAAGTGCAGTGGAAGAGATGATGCAAAGGATCACCACAAGGAATGAGTATGATGTGCAAGACCATGGCTCGCTGATTGAAGAGGAACAAGTTGTTGATCCAAAACATTTTCTTTCTTATCCCAGTTGTCATAGATCAAATAATGATAGTTTGATAGATTATCTTGGAGAAGAGATATCTGTTGATATGACATGTACGTTTGATAATGTGTTTTATACTAATGATTTGCCTCAGTTTGATCAGTATGATGATGATTATGTTCTCCAAACAGAAGCTAATCTTACAGAAAAACCAGCAGCTAGTTTGTGGTAGGAAGAAGTTCACTTTCAGTAGCTAGAATACAATGATCAGCCATTGCATATCAGCTATGGAAGTGAGGAGGAAAGTACCACAAAATTTGAAGTAAGTGAAGGATCTTTGCCTTTTTGTTTTGCTTCGTTTAAGTTCGTAAGAGACAACATTCATGCAATCATAAATCAACCGTCGATAAGTTTCAATCTTGACCATCTTAAGGGAAATGACCACCTTGTTCAAGACTTGTCATATCCAGAGTTGTAGCCTCCGAATGCCATTGATTGTCAAGTTGCAGATGAAGACTTGGAAACTAGGCTATATGATCAAATGATGCAAGATGATTCCGTACCCTTTTGTTTTGAATAATTTCAGTTTCTAAAGGGAAAACTGCATAGTATATCTTCAAATGAGCAGGCTATAGAAAGTCATGCAATCTCATTGGAACCAATAGAAAATGGGTTGCAGCAGGCTTTTCAAGTTTTTCACAATCCAATAGCTGATGTGTTGGATAATGTCTGTAGTCAAAGTCCTTCTCCTATCTATGAGCTTGACAAAAGTATTGATACAAACTTGATCCGACAACCGCTTTCTTTGTCATTTTTAGCAGAAGTCTTATCACAAATCTCAAAACAAAGTTTGCATTCATGGTATGAGGAGAAGAGAAGTAATCCATTGGATGAGCGAAGTCCCAGTGTGCATGAACTTCAAGATCCTTATGCAGTGTTTTCTGACGCGGATAGAGAATCCATATCATTCAACGGATATGTTTCCAATTTTTCATGGGAGTTGCCTTTCAGTAGTTCTCTCTTGTTGTTCATAAGCGAGTATATGCGGAGAATTCAAACAGCAACTGGAATACTTACTTGGTTGCATTGGTTGTTTCATTTCACTTAATCAGGTGATGAATGGAACAACTAGTGTAGCTTGTATTGAATAAGCTTCATATTGAGCATATTTTCCAGTTTTGTCGGTTGTGTTTAAGTATCAAGTCAATTTTTAGTTGAGTGAGAGTCAATTTGTGTCGTCAAGTCATCCGTTTTCAGTCCTGCATTTCAGCTTGAGTTTTTGACTCCATTGCCCAATGGATGAAGTCATTGTCTGCTTTCCAAAGATCTATAGTTCTTAGCGCCTCCAAGGAGCTACCATCTCCATTGGAGTCAATGTTAGTGTCAATCTTTGTAGCCTTCCTCCAGTGATCAAACATGCTCTTACAAAGTGATTTTAAGGTGTCAAGGCCAAATTTTGTCATTTCAGTGAGTCTTCAAGCAAAATTTGGTCACTAGGTATTAGGTCTAGGGTTTTCTTTCACTCCTTTCAAAGTTGTCCAAATGTCAGTCCATGTCACCATTCAGATGAGTGTACCATCATTCATAGGTTTTCATCATCATTTCAGGTTCCAATGGATCATTTTACACCTTGTTCATGCTTCAGTTGTGCCTAGGTAAGGTTCATTTCCCTCTCCTAGGGTTTTGAAGGTAATTTCTCTTGGATGGTCAAATCATCAACAAAACGTGTATCCTGATGTTCATACACCTTCTCCTATCCTTAATGTACCTTATTAAACACTTCCCATCACTGATATCCCTCAAATTCCTCATTTTTGCACAAACCCTAGTTTCTTGCTACAACTTGACAATTTTCTAGGCTAAGCCTGTGTTTTTCCCTTTTGGACCTCTTCCCCTCACTCAATATTTTAAATTCCACTTTCTCCTACTTCCTAACATCCCTTCCTACTTCCCAAAATTTTCTCAAGAATTTAGAAGCCCGTTATCCCCTTCATTTCACTTCATTTTGACAAATCCCCTGTTCCACACATCGGGATAGGTTTTACTCAAATGATGTTTCTGAGCAAGAAAAGATGAATTTGGGAAAACTGGGAGGATTTTTTGTCCACAATAGGCTAAGGAAGAAAAAACTCCTTCAATTTTTACACAGGTGTCATGGTTTTAGAGAAATGTCAAAAATATAGTTGCCTCAGGAGAATTGGTGCACCTCTAAAGTGACCTTGGGAAAATCAAGCTTTCTCCTCGCTTGGTTGGCCAAATGACTTGTCGGATGGGTCAAATGATAACTAGACAGAAATATCTTTCGATTGAGCTATCATGAGCTGAATTGTGTGTTCAGGAAGACCTTCAACAGTTGACTGCAATAGCACTATGCCTTGAGGCAGCCTCATTTTGCACATTTTATTAGTCTTGTGAGATTTGATTTTTGACAGGGAAAATGAACTCCAAATTGAAAAATTCAAGTTGGGTTGGAAAGTAGGCTCAATACAATTTCCAAAGAGCTATCCCGTGCCCAATTGGAACACTAGGAAGGCCTCCAAAAGTCTCCTGCAAAAAGGAACTACACATTGAGATGGCGTTACACATTGGGCAACCCTCTGTAGTGTAAAAAAAGAACTGGCGCGACGCATTGAGATGGTGCGGCGCATTGGGCTAAAGAGCCTGAAATCCATTCAAACCTTCCTCCAAAGACTCTCAAATTGCTAAATTCTTCATTGCCCAAGTAAGTTAACATCCCTCCATGACCAATGAATGAGTTACCTTGGTGTTTATGGTGATTTAATGAGAAAAAATCAAAACCCTACCTTTTTATATTTCTTGCCAAAAGCAGTTGCATAGGGTTTGCAAATTTTATGTTTTGCTACTAAGTCCACTACTAGTAATTTATCACTCCCTCATTCCTTCATTCCCTCAATCATTTTCTCCCTCTCTTTACATTCTCATCTACCCATTCCACATTTCCCATATCCCTAATCAATTAACCCTAAATCCCTAATCCCACTATCCCAAACCCTAAATATCATCCCCTAAACCCTTTGATTCCCTAAAACCCTACAGCTAGCATCAAACCCTCCCCTCATTAGTCCCACTCATCCATGGAGCTCAAAAACATGAAGGCAAAATCAGCAAGTTGCCAAGAGGAGGAAAATCAAATTGACCACACTTGAGCAAGAAATTCAAGCTAATCGTGAATCTTGGCATGAGAGAACAAATATGCACCTAGAAAGAATGCTAGAGAAGGCCAAAAACGAGAAAAATATGTTGAGGCTCATGGCCCATCATTACTTGGGAAGAAACAAAGTGCACAAGGAAAGAATCAGAAACCTGAATGCCAAGTTCAAGAAGGCATCAAGGAGGCAAAAAGAGCAAGATAGACTTCAGATCTTGGCTAAGGCATCCTTGGCCCAACGCAGCACTTAATGAAGGACACTCAGCCCAAATTTCAAAAAATTTGGAGCACTTTTTGTAATGTTGGAATTTTTGCCTTAAAAAACAGACTTTTTTGCCCAATGCGCCGCGCCACCTAGCACTTGCTTTTGATGGAGACATACCTTTGAATAAAACTTAGAATATTTGGATTTTTCATGAAAAAATATGCATGCCTACAAATGGCCAAGAAATTTTGACAGGTTTTGAGCTTCCAAAAAGGTCAAAAACACCTCAAAAATTACCTTTCTGCCCCTTTTTGGACACACAGGAAGCAGTGTTAGGAGAACTTAGTTTTGAAGGGACAAATGGAGGCCAAATTCAAAAATTCCACTTGTATTGGAAAGTATATAGGAAGATATTTCCAACAAGCCCACTTGGAGAAAATGTGGACACTGGGAAGGCCTCTAGAATTAGCTGCCAAAAGGTGCTATGCATAGGGAAATCAACGCAGCGCATTGGAGGAATTTTGCTCATTTTTTGTCAGAAACTCTGTTTTTCACCTAGTTTCTTCAGAGTTTGACTTTTATCCTTCTAATTGTCAAACTCATGATGTAATTTAATATGACATGATTGATTTTGATGTAATTATGGTAAATTCTCACTTATAGAGATATATTCATCCATCAAAAGGTAGTTTGCAACTGAATGAATCAGTTTCCTAGTTTTTAGAGGCAAGCTGTTCCATTGCCTACTTTTTAGTTCTTAGTTTAGCTTTTGTTGGAACAGCTCCTAATATTATGAGATCGACCCCTAGAGACTAGGATGAGTTTTTGGTTTCCTATATCTTTTAATTTTTCAGTCATTAGTATGGTTGGACTTTTGAGAAAGCTTATAGCTTCATTGCATACACATTTAAGCAGTTTTGGCTAAGGAATAGACCAGGGTTTGCAGCACTTTATGGGATTCATGTGGCATTTTTCTTTGGTATTGTGTTTCCTTTAGTAATTGTAATTTTACATGTGTTTTATGTATGCCATTATCTCTCTTTCTTCATCTTAACTAAAACAAACAAGGATAAAGGTAGAATCCATTGAAATTGCAGTGCTCTACCTAGGGTTTGCTTAGTTATTTATGTTTTCAGTTGTTTGAAGAGGATCCCTAAGGTTTTCTTGCCCTCTTCAACTGCTCACCTATCTAAAATCCCTCTATTTCATTCAATTTGATGTACCAAATCATTTTCCTACCTTGCCCCATAGAGGTCTCTGCAAAATTGAGCCTTACTCCCCAAACCCAAAATCTGCCTTTCCATTTGAGCCAACAAAACATCATCAAATTCAAACATACTCTTCTGCACACATACCTAGCCTAAAATCAGTCTTCCCATCAGTCATCTCAAGCCTCACTTAACATATTTTGCTGAGATTGACAAGGAGAGAGCCCTCTCCCGACCTGGTAGGGCTAGCTACCAGTTTAAGCATGATTTGATGTTATGCTAGATCCTACCTTTCTCAGCCTGAGGTAGATCTAGGCACTAACACAAGAGATGGTTTTGGGGTGACTTGGTCGACCCACAAGGGATTTTTCAGGGCATTGTGCCAGTTCCTTTGCTGTTACAACAAGGTCTTCTTGATAATGTAGATTAGGTTCTTGTTGGTGGATTCTTCTAGGACATTGCCCTCAGATTAATAATTAGTTGAATGTTTAACAATGTTATTTTCCAAATAAAAATCATATAACCGTAAAGATGAGAAATAAGTAGCAGTTATCAAAAACAAGGGAGGTCAGAACATCAAACATGGTCACGATGTACTGATTGGCAAAATATATTACCTCTTCATTGTTGATTTTCTGTAACTGAATGGATTCCACCCACCTTGTGAAATAGTATGTATCCATGAGTATATACCTATGTTTTTTTGATGAGTCTGGAATGATCTCCCCGATGACATCTAGTCCCCACTATTGAAAAGGTTCCTATACTACTATAGAATGGAGAGGCACGGTTGACCAAGATTATCTTCCAGCATAATTTTGACAAATGGTGAATTTTCAAGCATACATGTGTGCATCTTTGAAAAGGTTAGGTCAATAAAACCATTCCCTCATGATCTTATGTGTAGTATCATCGCTAGTATAATGGCCTCTTGCCTACGCAGTATGTAGCTCCTTTAGAACCCGCTTGGCTTCTTCAAATTCAAAACATATGAGTAACACGCCATGGTGGTGTTTATGAAACAAATGTCCTTTTATTAATTGGTAGGATGTAGCTTTGAGTCTCACTGGCCTTTTCTGTCTAGCGGACAAGGTAGGAGGTAAGGTCCATTTCCCCAAATACTGCTTTAGATCAACGTACCAAGGTGAAGATTCTTGCGCGATGTGAGATTATTTTGGTACATCTCAATCTTGTGATCCCAACCTTTTGATTCTTTGTTTTTTCAGTTTGTGGCTTCAGTGGTTAATTTACATAGCCCATGCCCTTTATCTGTGTGAGAAAGATTGAACTCCAAGTCATATTATTGGAGGTAAATCATCCAGTTGGCCCTTCTCTCTCCCAGTTCTTATTGAACAAATAGTGACCTAACAGCAGGGTGAGGGAAAAACAGTGTCACATGGTTCTTGAGAATGTAGGGTCTGAAATGTTTCACTGCTTTGTAGACCGCATATGCGTGTTTATCTATGTTTGGGTAGTTGAGTGTCGTGCCTTGTAGTCACGTGCTCATGAAGGATATGGGATACTCATCATTGTTACTATCCTTCTGTGTAAGCACGGTGTCTAAGGATGAATCTAAGGTGAAAGTGTACAGAATGAAGGCCTTGCTTAAATCAAGGTTGTACAGAGAAGGGGATTCTGTGATGGCTTTCTTGGTGCGATCAAATTATTCCTTCTCTTATTGATTCCATTTAAGAGCTATATCCTTATTTATCATATTCTACAAGGGCTTAATGATCTGAGCAAAATCGGAAATAAAATTTCAAAGAAACATTATTTTACCAAAGAAATCTTGCATACATTTTTTGCCACCAGGGCCAGGGATTTGCGTGTTAGATTTTACAGGATCAGGATCGACAGTGATTCTGCATTTTTTTATTACATTCCCAAGGACATTGCTTTCTGATATCACGAATATAATCTTTTTTGGGTTGAGAAAAATCCCATATTTTTGGCACCACAGAAATATGTGCTTGAGATGGTGAAGGTGGTCGGACCTCTTATTTGAAAATAGTGTGACATCGTCTAGATAAATGACCACGCTTTCACCCATTAATCCTCTGAAGGTGATGTCCATCACCCTTTGGAATTTTTCTTCAACATTGATAAGGTTGGAGGGCATGCGTCGAAATGCACAAGTTCCCCACTTCATTACGAAGGTAATTTTTAACTAATCTGATTCACTAACCAACACTTGGTTGTAACCAGAGAAATCATTGAGTAAGGAAAAAATTTCTAAACCAGATACTATTTGAAGAATTTTCTCCATGGAGGGGACTAGGTAGTTTTATTTATCTTAATCTTGGTTGAGATTCTGGAAGTTGACACACAACCAATTTTCACCGAACTTCTTTCGTACAGGAACCAAGTTTGAGACTGAATTAGAGTGCCTCAATTTGAAAATAATATGTGCATCCAACAATTTCTTCAGCTCCTTTTGAATTAGGGGCTCTAATGTACAATTCAATTTTCTTAATTTCTTCTGGAATGGATTGACCCCTTCTTTTGTAGGAATAATGTGTTGGATGATCTGGATGTGAAATGTCTTTAGGTCATCATATCTCGAGGAAACTATTGCCCGATACCTCTTGAATAAGCTAATGAAGGACTTCCTTTCATCAGGAGAACACCTGACACCTAGATTGATGAACTTGGGGTTGCCCTCAGTCTCGAGATTAATTTTCTCATGTGAGAGTGTGGAACTTTGTGTCTTGGTATTCAGTGGGCCCGAGAAACTATTCTGCAGATCAAATAAATTTTCCTGCATAAGCACACCTATGGGCATAGGGTTTCCCTTGCACTCATTTGCTTCCTCTTGCAAGGTTCTTTCATGTTCTTCCTCATATTTTGCCACATCTTTAAATACCTCAATGTTTGCCATAAAATATAGTTTATGTTGATCATCATTGAAAACACATAGATTAGTTATGTTATTGAGGACTGCAAGTTTATAAACAATATCAATAGAAAATCCATCCCTTAAAGGTGTAAATCTAGCTTTGACATTAGCTAAAGTATCAAAGATGACATTATTGATCCTAGGAAGATAATTAATACTAAAATATTTAAAGGAACAGATTAACCACCATACCTCCTACTGATAATTTTTTAGGTGTGGTGATAGACAATGTATTGTGTTTCGTACCTACCTTGTAATGATTTCAGAATCACCAATCACCTTAAAGCATTAAAAATTCAGTTCAATATATTTCTTAAGCCCAAGTATCATCGCCTATACTCTGTAGTGTTGTTTGTGCACTAGAATTCTAACCAACAAGAAATTAAAAATTTGTTTTTTTCGGGGTCCATGAGGGTACAACCTACATCGACTCCATTCTGAGTCTTGGACCCATCATAATATAAATTCAAAATTTCATTGTTGGCTACATATACACTTAATGTGTTTACATATATAGTACAAGTTTCATTAACATCAATCAAAGGGCAAGGAAGGAGTTCCAGCTACCTATCAGGTGGGATGGGCGATGGCAAGTCTTGATAACACCCAATATCAGTTTCCAAAAAATAGATCCCCAACTCTTCTTGATCAAAACTGATGGGTTCATTTGAGCCCTCAATATTATAGATCATATGCCTCATGTAGGGTTCACTATTAACTCTGATCTCACTGTTATTTCCCTTTTAAGGAAACCATAAGTGGGACCAGTTAGTGGAAAAATACCCTTGGCATTTTCTTGACTAGTCCCTACTAAGAAACAGGCCATACACTTATGGAATGTCAACAACAACTTGCACCCTAGAGTCGGAGGACAACCTGATTATCACATTATTTAGTTCACCTAAGGCGGGGACTTGAGACCTATTCAATTAGATGATATTGGCATTTATTTTCTCATGTTGAATGTTTAATTTTTTTCATAGTGACAAAGGAATGACATTAGTTGACGCACCAAAGTCGACAAGGGAATTATGCACGTTGTAGTTGAAGATTTGGAAAGTTAAAAGGAACGAGGGAGTCAAATCTCTCGGATTTTCATTGGTAGCATCAATAATATATTGGAGATCAACTAAGGCTCGAGACTGTCTGGGGGAGATTATATTTCTAGAAGAGGCAACTTTTCTAGTTGAAGATGAGGGAGTGAAGGCTTTGAAAATTAGTTCACGTTGGCTAGCTATCTTGGCGAGTTCATAAAGTGAAATATTGGCCCACGTCTTCTTCATATTTTCGATGATGTTATATCCCAAGTCTGAACGTACAATTCATTCTGGGGATGCCTAAGAAAGTGAAGGGGATTGGGTAGAATTAGCTATGATCTGAAGGTAGATGAGTTTCCCTTTCCACTTGCTGAGGCATCCTTTGGGTTTTGTCTAGATGAACTCTTAGGGATAGGGGTTGATGGTTGACTTGAGTTATTAAAAGGAAGGATTATCCTCAATAATGCCTTCTTTTTCTCTTCTAGAGTAGAATATGATATCAATCCCTTGCTCGTAATATTATAATTCTTCGGAGGCCTCGGGGGGAATGTCACCTATGTTGGCTTATTGGAGGGATTCGACCTCTCCCCCGTAGATGACATCGAAATCTAGGATAGAGGAATCGATGTTCTCATATGGAGGTGCAGTTTCTTCCTCAAGATCGTGAGACTCCTCATCATCTCCAATGTCCCGATCCTCTAGGAGATGGGTCACTACCATAGTCATGCTATGTACCCATTATGGATAGGTTTTTTCCAAATGAGCGGCTTGGTGAAAAGTGCATAAATTCTCCTGACCCAACTCTTCTAGATTGAAATTTGCATTAGAGCTTTGAGATGACTTTGCGGGGGGCTTATTTTTCCTTCAAAAGAAAGGTTTCGTTGGTTTACTCCCAAAGAAGTCCCTCTAGTCTTCCTTTTCAATTTAGAGACCTCATCATTAATTGCTTCAAGGATTTGGCTAATCCCTCATAATCGAAGGAATGCTTGTCCTTATCACCAGATTTTCTAGTTGACGCTTGGGATTTCTTGTTCATTGGATTTGACTCTTCCCGAGTGTCATGCTCAGGGATCCTATAGATAACAAATATTTCTCTATAGCAAGAGCTTCCGCAAAGTTCTCCACTATCGTGGCTTTGGCTTCACACTTGATGAACACAACAATATCGCATGGGAGGGTTCTAGTATAATAGTCGACAATGATAAAATCATCAAGAGCCACATATATTGGAAAATTATTCAAGATGGAAGTAAATGATTGGTTAAAATATTTTACCTTTTCCTTCTTATGGCACTTTAATGTGCTCAATTCAGTGAGGAGCATGGATGGTGTCTTTTCTTTGGAGAACTTCTCAAGAAATGTTCTCTAGAACTCCTCCCAAATTTGTATTGATGCCATGGGTAGGGAGCAATACCAAGTCAATGCCTTTTTTTCAAAGGTACGAGGAAAAATCCTCGAAGCCACGCCATCATATTACACTCTCATAATTTGCAGGCTAGGTAAAAATTGTTGATATAGTCCTCAGCCATGGTCCCCTTTTTGGGATCAAAATTCTGAAGGTGTTTATGAGGGTGACAAAGACGCCTAAAGGGGATTGAGCCATCGAGGCTAAATGTTGTCAACAATTGGTTCTTGGTGGCAGACAGAATATAACATGGTTGGCATTGGCCTTAGAAGCACTTTCAATGCCTGACCTAGACCCTTCATTGGTGTGGGGTGGTTGTATGCCATTACCTTGAGGGACCCTCAAACGTCCTAAATCTCTGAAGTTCCTAACATTTCTAAAGTTTCCCAGGCTCCTAGGGAATCTAAAAGGCTGCTTGTTATGGGGAGAATCTACATTGTAAATATTAATGTGCTTTCTAATATTCTCATCGTTTCCCTGTGCCAAGGGCAGCTCAACCTTTCCCCTCAGTGGTTAATTATTTACTCGAGTATCTTCTTATGATCATTGATTATTCTCTCATGTATTCTCCTACCACAGTTGGTTATTACCTCCAGCAATTATTCTTCTTAGGCCTTCCCTCTTGAATGTTGGGGGGATTTCCAATCCTGCTATCGAGAGCCATTCAACGACGTCCACATAATTATTCAAAATCATCCCAATCATATGTGGCACCGAATTAAATAGTACGCCTTGAATGATATGGTGAGGCTTGGATCTACATGGATTAGGTAGAGATTTAGTGGCACGGATTCCCTTTATACCTCCAACAAACTAAAGAGTGATAGGACATAAATCCCTCAACTAGTCATATTAGAATGCATACAGAGGAGTTTCCTCTCCTACTGAGGTGCCCTAGAGTGGGGGAGTTTGGGATTCCTCAAGATGGAGATCTCTGAAAGGAAGGAAAAAGGAGATATGGAGAGGAGTTTAAGGGGAAGCAAGACGAGGTTGACTATTAACTTGATGGGAAGTTTCTCTGCAAGGGTGTGTGTTGGTGTCGCCCATTAGACCCTCCTTATAGTGCCAAATGTGTTGATGGGCTGGAATTTACCACCAACTATTGGGTGTGGAGCCTAATTATCTTCTGTATTCAGAGGTATCTCTGCATTGGAGCCCAGTTCGTAATGTTGCAGCAACGCTTCCCATAATTGTGCACCGCTAGGGGCATCCAGGGTGGGGCGACAATGGGGGATCGGGGGCAGTGCCCCCGAAGCTAAAAATAGATGTAAATTTTCCTTGTAAAATGTTGTAATTTCATATTCAATCTTGATCATTCATCGGGTGGAGATCTAACGGTAGAAGTTATGTTTAATTTATGGTTTTTAGCCCTAGAAGGCAACCCTTCACTATATATGATGGAATTGTATTGCATCTATATAGAGTTATATTCTGAGTGAGAAAGAGAGAGGAGATTGTGTGAGAGCAAAGAGGGAATTACAACGTACCTACTATAGGTTGTATATATTCAGTTTTCTGGATAATATAAAAGGAAGGACTGCATGTTTCTTCATGGATGTAGCCCAAATTGGGTGGACCACATATATCTGTATCTCTCTTGTTTTCTTTTTTTTCTGTGTTTATATTTCTGCAATATATTTTATGTGTTCCATTGCTCTGTAATATATAATTTTCTAACACCAATAACTAGGGTATCTCCCTGGTGTAGAATCCCAATTAGACTGTACACCATTTGGTTTAGGGATCCCGTTTTGTATGTAGGCCCGAATGCCCTATAATTGGTTGAAGCTATATTCAGATGAGAAAGCGAATATCGACTAAATAAAATGTATAAAATTCAACAAACACAAGTGAGTAACTTATGAATGCTTCATAAAATAGATACCATAAATAGGAATATTAGAACTTCAAAGCATGAATCTTAAGTAAAGCATCATTAGAAAGACGTAAAAAACGACAATGCATATCTAAAGGATAAACCTAACAACCAAGAATTATTTCAAGATGGTTAATAATTTGCAAACATAAGTGAGTGCACAATCTACAATACTATTGTGCCAATATCAATAAAGAATTTTATCAACATAAGCACAGGATCAGCATATCACATACCATCCATGTGTTGCAAAGGAAAACTCATAGCACTGGAAGATACATGAGGAGACATTACACCAAAGCTCATAGGAACCTCCAATTCATCAAGCTAATAATATTCATGGAATCAAAGTACAAAGCCTTCATCCAATCCAATAGTGGAAATATACTATTACTCGCATTTATTAGAAGAGCACAAGTTCTCAAAACAATATGTACCAAAGTAAATCCAAAGCTAAAAGTCCTCTTATAATATGCCATGAGGTTGTATTTATAGAAAAGAGGGTGACGTTTGGTCTACCCTTGACTCTTAAACTTCCTCATGACCTTTTGAGTTCCTCATGACCTTTAGACTTCCTCATGACTCTTGAAATTCCTACATTTTTCTACTCTATCCTATCTAGCTATTCTCAACAAAATAAGCTGGTTCTATCCTATCAATTTCGCGATAGAGAATTATGGAACATCTAAGTATAGTTGCTCCATGAGGTAAGTGTGTCAAAGCTTGTATTCAACAACTATTGGAGCTATATTTGGCTAATCATAATCATGCCTATACAAACATTCAAGGGCATCTAGAATTAGGGTACTTCTTTTGAAGTTAATCTGGTTGGCTACGGTCATCAGCGTCATGTACATCCTCACCGGTTCCACCATGTACCATATAATGTTTTCCTTTGTAACCTACAGGTCACTTGAGTTGGCATCTTGCTTGAAAGTGTTGATAAATGTTTGAACCTCCTCTAGGATGTCCCCTTGCTTCCTTAGTTCTCCAGCTGCACTAATAGAAGGAACACAATGGTTCTCAATCACTAACTCTATTCCACTCAGAAGATTCCTGTAAGAAGCAAGAACCTTGTCCACATCTCTATCTAGGTTGTCTTGTGATTGGATATTAATGTGTAGTTATAATTTATCGTTCTAGGTGGTGATCCAATCTTTCCTTGGGAGAATTGCTAGTGCCTCTCGATACTTGTTTATCCACTCATGAATATTGTCCAGAGATATAGAGACATGTTTTAGGATGGAGTCTTTTTCTTTTCTGTTGACCTATACGGCCAAGATAGGTGCCACACTATGATGCATATTTTACATCTCTTCATAAAATATCGCCATGGCTCCTCTATGGGTTTCAACCCATTCCTTGATTGTGGCCTGTAATTCCCTCGTGCTGGCGTGAGCTAAGCGAAGTGTTACACTCTCTTCTTCCATCCTCCTTCTATCTTCTTCTTCTCTGGAAGATCTTTTATCAGATGCATAGATCTTGATTTGGAGTTATACCTTTGTCTTCCTCATTCTACCAACATTTAGCTAAGTTGCGGTCATTTAGGTGGCCCCGGTAGAGGAGATCATCTCAGGTTTTTCTGTAGTATCTAGCAAAATTTCCATCTCCGTGGTCATGGAAAAAGGCTTTGAAAGGTTCCTAGCATAATATTTCCTCCTTTCCTACATGATATTGTAATTTACCCGATCGAAGGTAAGCTTTGTTAGGTCTAGAACTTCATCCTCAGCCTCGTTAAGAATTCCTAGCTCTTTGAGAGGAAGATTCCCTCCAGTGATGGGAGTGGATGGGGGAATATAAAGCAGAGGCACTTCAACCTGCTAACTGAATTATTGCTGTTGTTCCAGCTCTTGTTCAGATTTCTTGTCAGCCTCTTCCTATATTTTTCTTAATTCCTCTTCTTCATCTCTTTTCTTTTCTTCATCTGCCTTCCTCCTTTATTCCTCCTCTAGCCTCTTTTTTTATTTTTCTTCTTACTCTTATTTCTTATTGAGCTCTTTCACTTATTTTCATTTCTCCTCTTGATCTTTCTATTTTTATCTCTTCTTTCATTCTTGCTCTCGTGCCCTCTGCTCCTATTGCTTTTTCATTGTTCCTCCACCAGTTGTTTCTTCCTATTTTATTCCTCTTTTTATTTCTTCTCAAGTTGATCTTCAGGCTACTGGTCTCTTGACTTCTGTGTCTCCCTGAGTTCTTCTTCTCTTTTTCTCTTGAGTTCTTTCTTATGCTTTTTTAAGGTCGCATTTTTCTGCTCTAATGTTTTTCCATCTTCACCTTCATCTTGGTCACTTGGGGAATATTCTATCTCTTCACCTTTGTGTTTCTTTAGTTTCCCCGTTGGATTTTTTATTCTTTCTCTCTCTTAAATGACATTGACCCTTATTGTAAGCTCACATTTTATTGGGAACACCCAACTTGCTCATCATCCTTTTCTTGATGTTCCCCGATGCTGAGGTCCTTGGCTGCATTGTACTACTTTCTAATTTTCTCTTCGTGAGTGTGCCTAGTGTGCGGGTAGGACTAGTTGAGATTGGATTTATTGTAGTGAGGTGGTACTACTCTTTTAGGGTCATAGATGCGGTGGTTCAGAGTCACAAAATGGAACTCCTTTATCTCCTTGACTTCCACCGCCACTTATTTGAAGTTTTGAACCGTGATAGACTTGATAGTAAGAGGGAAGGTGGGCCATGGTTTCTTCTTCCCTTTGCTCAATGTCTATGAGAAGTCTTTGGTCATTTGATAACATGATTCCTACATGAGTAATTTATCTATGGAAAATCAAGGAAGTGTGTGAGGGTTTTGTATAAGCCAAATAACCTGATAAATGTGTCGTTGTGGATAGGGAACCCATCTTCCACTTTAGCGAGAGTCTCCATGGCCCTCTTCAACATCCAAGGAGGGTCTTCCCTCAAAATAAACTAGTATAATGGGGTGATGAACATTTTAGAAGTGGAGTCATGTAGACTCTTATAACTTGGGTTCTAGAAGATCTTGTAGTGTTGGTGTATGGGCTCCACCACAACTGTGGTCCAGGGATAGCTCCGATGATCGAAATGGCATCTCACACAAACCACATACAATAGGTATGAGGCCATGTAAAACTTCAATGATTGGTCCACCTAAGGATGCTTAGCTGCAACTATATTAGTCCTTAATGTGGAAGCTAAGATATTGGTTGAGTTGAAAACCATACCTCTAGTTGCAATGACATACATGATAGGGACCCATGTCCCATGGAAGGTGTCGATGTCAGCCCTGCCATACAACGGATTCATCATAGTGAAAATAAGTTGGTAAACCTTATTTAGACCCTTTTTCTTATACACTTGGTCATTCTTTACCTGGAACTTGGATGGGTCTTGCCACCAATCCCTCATAATGTACTTGGTTGGAATTAGAAAACCTGACAACTACCAGTTGTTAAATGATTCCTCCTTTCCAACAATCTTTAGTAAGCAAAAATGTTTGCCAAAGAGATAGCCATGAATGTTGCACCTGTGTCATCCATCACAACCCACCGAAATTTATATACACCTCGAAATCCTCTTGGTCTTCAGGGATGTTTTGTTTAGAAAACTCTACATGCGGTGTACCTATAGATAGGAGGTGATGGGACCTTGTATATTTCTTGTACGTTTCTTTCATAGATTTTGAGGGAAGAATTCACTATTGGAGGTGCCATCTTGCCATAGAAATAGGAGATCGAGATGCACTGAATATCGAGGTCACCTAGAATATCAAACACACAGTCCCATGATGAGAGAGATGACATGAATAACTAAACCTAGAAGAAAAACGCAAATCACATTTTTAAAGTTACTAGCAAGTCCCTGGGAAAGTATTATTCCTAAAAGGTCGGAAGGTCGTAGAGGTTATGGGGTTTTGTGGTTACGAAGATGAACTATGTGCCTTAATGACTAGGGCAGGTTAGGTCACAGGTCAAGATATGTTGCAAGGTCACAGATCATAAGATAAACAAGGTCACATAAGTCAGAGTTAAGGAGAGATCACAAGGGATGCACAATCGCGAGGTTGCAAGGTCGCAGTGAAGGTGGGTCTAACAATTGCGAGGTCAAAAGGTCACAGTGAAGGTGGGTCACACACTCACAAGGTCACAAGGTCGCATATTTTTTCCTATCTCATATTTTATCTGTACGACCTATTCCTCAAGGCGAATCAACAAAGAGAATCAAGCCCAAATTGAGTTCTTGGGGACCCATTAGACTAGATAACTTGATCCCTAAGGGGGTAAAGTTTTGTTTTGGAAGATATGGGGTTGAGTGACCAAACATAAATGTGTTCGGGAGGAAGAATGTGTTGGCTAAGGGTTTCTAAGTAAAATGAGCCATTAAACTTGAATAAAAGACTCTATATCAAGAAGATGTAGGGTTAGGGTTGAGGAATTAGACAAATGGCACTAAGCAATGATAGCTAGGAAGGGGAAGGGCCACTTACTTGGCTGGGTCACACACTTTCTCCAAGTCACCGAGCCTCTTCATCCCACAAGCGACAAAAATGAATTGCTTAAATCACAGACAAGGTCATACTATGTATAAAATAGTTGCACGTTCAGGGTTGCAGGGGTCGCCAAGTCGCATAGGGATATGTTTTAGCCTTTTAAGACATAAGAACTGATGCGACCTAGTGAATTTCGTGGGAGGTCATGAAGTGGCAAGGTCATGTGGTCGCAAGTTTTAATCTCATGATAGATGACTTGATGTGACCAATGACTTGTGCTAAAAAATAAACCTTTTAGTCTTTGAGAGTTAGACTTATGGTGGGATCATAAGGATTTTGGGAAATCGATGAGGTTTTGGAAGCAAGAGATAGAAATAAACATAGTACAGGGGCTCCAAATTTTTGAAACGTTAGGAATTTTGGAGGGTTGTTGTAGCAGCTACAACATATCCATATATGAAGTGACAAAAATGTGTCAAGGATGTCTTTGAATATTCTAGCTTCTTTGATGAAAGGACTCCTTAGTTGAAGAGTGTCATTAAAGAACTATTTATGGGTAGAATGAAGATTATGAGTACCCAAGGGAAGACCCTTTAAGTGATCATGAGAAGGGGCATGCTTGATGCAGTGGATTAAACCTTCCATAACTAACATAAAGAGGTAGGGAGAGAGAGGGTCTCCTTGACGAATTCCATGAGAGGAAGGGAAGGTGGAGGAGGGGGAACCATTGACAAGGATTCAAAAGAAGGTTTTGGAAACCAAATCCAACAACCAAGAGATCCATTTGTAATGACAATCATAGGCTCACAGAACATGAAAGAGTTACTGCCAACTGAATTTATCAAAGGCCTTCAACACGTCCTGGTTAATTTTCATTCCTAGTTGCTTAGTTTATTGGAGGAAGTGTATTTATTCTTGGAAAAGAATAATACTATCCAAAATATGCCTTCCTCTAATGCACCCATTTTGTTCAGGAGAGACGATACCCGGAAGAATGGGCTTGAGGTGATTGGCAATGGTTTTTGAGATGATTTTGTAAATTACATTATAGAGAGATATGGGCCAGTAGTTTGAAGTAGAAGTGAACTGGTGGGAGTTGGGCATAAGAGAAATAAAGGTTTAATCAAAAGTAGATAAAAGAGAAGAAGAACATCTAGAGTTCTCCATGACTTGCCAAACGTCTTGACCCAGAATGGAATAACAACCTTGGAAAAATTTAGCCATGAAACCATCTGGTCTTGGGGATTGATTCTTTAGAATGTGCTTGACTACTTCCTCTACTTATTGGAAGGTGATTCTATTTAGGAGCATTGAGTTTTTATTTGCAGTAATTAAGTGTGTGATATGCTGAGTGGTTTTTTTAGTACTCTTTCTATCTTGCATGGGATCTTTAAGAAGAGAGCTGAAACGTTGGATGAGTGTGACCACCATTGCCTCATGATATTCCACAAAGTGATTATCTTAGTTCCAAATTAGGGTGATTTTATTATGGTGCTTGTAATTGACCTTGGACTCGTGAAAACAATTGGTGTTGCACTCTCCCTCTTTTAGCCATTTTATTCTCGATTTTTTCCTATATAAGGTCTGTTCCTAATCCATTCTTTCATGGAGATGATGTCGAAGGGTTCCCTATAGATATTGTGTTTGTTCAATGATAGCTTCAATGATAATTTGTTTTGGACTTCTTTCATTTGAGCTTTGAGCCTCACTTTGTCTTTTCGGATGTGGCCAAATTCCTTTTTGTTCCATTCTTGCAACTTCTCTTTGAGGAACTTTAATCTCTGCTAGAAGCGATACATTATTCAACCTTGGATGACTGCTTATTCTTCCCACCAAGCTCCCATTTTATAAAGGAAATCAGGATTTATCATCTAAAAGAAATCAAATCTGAAGGGTCAATTTTTTTGGGAGGAAGACCAGCCTAACTGCAGAGCGATGAGCCAATGATCCAATTCGAAGATTGGAAGAAATGAAGCATATATATGCATACCAAAAATGACCAAGGATTTAGAAATAAGTAAACGTTCCAACTTGGATGCCACTTGATGGTGTCCTCTTCTACTATTATTTCATGTGTAAAAATCATTGGGAGTTTGGATATCCAAAATATTTTAAGTCGATAAAATAACTGAAAGTTATGGCTTCTTCTTCCAAACATCTTATACCTCCCTTATTCTCATACAAGGATCAAATTAGATTTTAGTCACCTCCTAGGATCCAATATTTAGGGGATTCCAAACAGGTGGTAGAGTAGAGGTTGGAAAGGAACATCCATTTATCCTTAGGGTGAATGGAGCCATAAACATTAGAAATTGTACTCGAATGGGAAAAGTCAACGAGTTGAAATCTAGTCGATATGATTTGCGAGTGAGAGAATTAATTGGTAATGTATATGGTATTCGGGTTCCCAATAATTGAAAGCCCTCCTAAAGCATCTATGACACATTGGAAGAGGAAATCACAATGCTTCCAAAAATATATGATAATCCTAGAGAGGTGTTGATGGGTGAATTTGGTTTCTCGCAGGAGAAAAATATCTAGACTTTCTTTAGAGATGTCATTCTTAAGGATCCGTCATTTATATTTTCCATTTAACGCTCTCACATTTGAAGAGATGATCTTCATTATATGGATTTGGTGGAGGGGAAGGGAAGTCATTGGGGCTACATGACTTGAATTAACCAAAAATTCCCCAAGGTCTTGAAGGAGTTGGTTATTTTTTGTTGCCCTTTTTCTTTGGCTCCTTGAGAGTGAGAGAAGTATCTGGAAGATAATTTATCTTTATCCCTTGCATGGAAAATGAGGGAGAGAGTGAAGGAGAAGTACCTTTAGCATATTAATTTTGAAGAAGCGCATCTTGATAATGAAGATATGCTCTTTTTATAAGTTGGATCTGGTCATCAAGGATGGTTGTTGGATTCTTGTTTTTCCAATCCTTAACAATTTGTTAGAGGACCATCTCTTGTAGTTCTGAATCTGGTATATCTTCCTCTTCCATGGGGGTTTGAATTTCTTCATTAGGAGTCTTCAAAGCCGATGATGTATCTGAGAGTGGAGGGTTAATTTTGAAGCATGATTTGAAGACTTCTCATATTCTGGTTCCCTCTAGGCATGGGATCTTTCCTCGTCTTCTTGCTAAGGGATAGAGAAACTATTCAACACTTATCATTCTTGAGGTGAAGAAGGAACCCCTTTATTTTTGGTTTCTTTCTTTTGACTTGGAACATGGTGAAGCCATTTCTATTCACTGGTTGAACATTTGAAGGTTGTTACGTATTTGGGGTAGGGGGTTTCTTGGGGAATGTTTGAAGAGATTACCATATGCATGAGTGTCTACAATAGAAAGGGATTTTCTCATAAAGGATTGGTTGATCCTAGATAATTTCCTCACAACTGAGATGAATTGATATTGGCATAGGTTTGGTTAAAACCATATAAACACACAACCTAAAATAGGAGGTATATCTACTGAATTTTGTGAAGTTAGATAACTTGACAAATTTCCCAAGCTTATTATCGACTTGTCATAGGATTTCCGTATCCCTGTATTCTTGTAGAAAGCGATAAATCCTGATCCATACTGCGAGGTAGGAGAAGTCTTCCATTGCTAGGTTAAAGCATGGAACTGAGAGTTTCATGAAAATCATGACAAAGTTCATAAAATATGTCCTTCCTTGTAGTATGTTATCTCAGTCGATGATGTTATTGAATATAATGGTGAAGAATCCTCTAGATCCTAATTTTAGCTTAGCTTCACCCTTGATTGTCTAGGTTTTCTGAAGGTAATTGAGGAGGTTCTTCTCTGATGGCCAAGGACCTATAAATTTACATATAACCACTTTCCCTTTCATGCGCTCTATTGTTAATCCTAGTTTCTCCACAAGGATCTCTAATGATATAGTTTCCTCAGCTTGAGGCTGGCATGGCCCTGCTTTTTTATTAGCTTTGACTTGTGGTTTAGGGGGAACTTTTGATGATGGATGTGGAATAGGGTGATATGCTATCGAGCCTGTTGCTTGAACAAAGGAAGTCTAACTATTAGGATTGTGCGATTGTTGATGAGAGGAGTGAACAACAACAATAGATTTGAGTGAGGGGTCTCCTCTTGACCCCCATGGGGCTGCCATTCGATTGCAATAGAGGATGCATAGATGTCACAAAACCCTAGTAGGAACCTATATTACCTTATGCAATGACAATTGAAATACAATGAGTAATTAATTTTTTTTTGTAGGTTCGATTGGTGAAACATGTTTGAATGGATTGAAATTATCGTAACTTGGATACACAAGGGCTCACCAACATGCTTTTGTCCAATGGTGCTACCACCCGTAGATGATAAAAACAATATTTTAAAATAAAGTTATTAATTAATTGATTTTTAGGATTTGTTTTTCAACTTTTAGCAATCTGAGATGTATCATGAAGTAAGTTCTATGATACTTATGATGGATTGTTTCCTATTAACATTTACCATCCAATTAATTTATATAGCTACATTAACCATAACAAATTTTATAAAAAATATTAAGTATGTCACTTCACTTTCAAAATGTTAATTTTAAATTTACTATATTATTCTAGAGAAAATGATATTTCACTTTCAAAATGTTACTAGATTCTCTCTTTATATATTCAAAAAATTAATTAATTATGCCAATAGGCACATCTACTTCATAACAAACCTTCTAGAAATTTATTTTAATTATCATTATTATTAGGTGGATGGTGGAGATTTAACCTCTAAGGAGTAGGTTGAAATATTGAAAATGTCATATCAATGCATTTCATATTGGTATGTGGTATTAATAAACCATGGTATAGGACCATGGTATTATAACAAAATCTATTTACAAGTTATGAATATTGTTAAGAATGTTTCCATGATAAAGTTGCGGTGAATCTTGATGGTTAGGAAAATTATTTAACTCATATAATATATATCTATATATATATGAATATGAATATGAATATATATATTATATATATATATTCATATTCATAATATATATAGATATATATATATATGAGTTAATAATTTTCCTAACCATCAAGATTCACCGCAACTATATTCATATATTCATAGGCACTATATATGTGTGATGCATTTTTTCTTTTAAAATTTAATAGGTGAATATCTATTTTGTGTGGTGTGCATCTTTGATTTCCTTATTCATATTAGAACCCTTTTGAGCTTAGGTCCCTCATGGGAGGGCCAAGGAATATGTGACAAATGTGACAGTAATTTATTGTAATTATAGGCTAGTGTAGATATGTCAGTGTTTTGTATGAATATTTTAATTGTGTGTGGATTTTGGATAGCTACGAGTGAAAGAGAATTGTGAAAGTCCAAGATTGCTCCTATACTAAGATTCACAACAATGAATGATACTTCTTCTCTATGATCTGAAAATGTCTACATGAAGATGAAGGGAGGGGTTCTTTGTTGTTGTTGTGGCACGTTATCCTTGTGTTGAACAATTATCAATGTGAAACAAAGAACCCATGTACAAAGTCGAACACTCCTTAGAAGATCGATCCACCCATGTGGATGAAGAATGACCGCAACTAAAATTTATTTGAACGTAAGCCTGAGAATGATCCTTCTAATTGTATGGTATTGTATAGTTGATCGATATAGTATTACATTTTCCTACACGAATAGTCCAAGGATAGATTTGAGTGACCACTTACATGCAAGTTCCCAGCAAATACTTTCAATGAATCATTTTCTTGTAATAAAATCCCTATGATGGAAAACAGCACCTATGAGGTGACTTACATTGGCAAGCTATTAAGAGTGTCTTTTCTGGATGTTGAGGAATTCTCCCCTCCACCCCCCTTACAAATTTAACTAATTTAACACTCGTATGCTTCATATGCAGCGAGACAAATCTAACACTTATGTTCTGTCTTTTTTCTCTTTGTTTCTCAAGCTCTTTGTCATGCCTTGCCTCTAAGCTCCTTTAACATGATGTAAGAGGGTAATTTCTAGAAGTGAGAGAGCAAATGTTCAAGGAATATCTATGGACCTTGATGAAGGCCATTTCTCCATTCACTAATAACAATCATGTATTTTTTTTTGCTTTACAGAGAAATATGGCTCCACTATCTTTATCTGAGGTTGTCCCCAAATTTGAATCAGCAAGTCGAATCTTGGGATAGTTATTGCAATTTGTTTCAGGTCATTGTTAACAATGTGGTTAACATGCAATGGTTGAATAAATGGCTCTAAGATAATTAGTTCAAGTCATTTTGTCAATGGTAGACTTAGATTTTTATATATTGTTGAGAGCTAATTGGAACAATTCCATATTTATGTGATTGAGCCTTTGTATTCCATATTGCCAAAGTGAAGCCACAAATTTAAGGCTATGACCAAGTTGTATTCAGATCTAATGCATAGGTGTAGGAAATGTGGTTGTTGTTAGTCCCAGCCTTTGCAGCCTTCCACCAGTGATCAAATATGCTCTTATAAAGTGGTCTTGGGGTGTCAAAGTCAAATTTTTGTCATTTTAGTGAGTCTTGAACTAAAATTTGGTCACTAGGTATTGCGTCTAGGATTGTTTTCACTCCTTCCAAAGTTATCCAAGTATTGGTCCATGTCACCACTCAGCTAAGTGTACCATCATTCAAAGCGTTTTCATCATTATTTTAGGTTCCAATGGGTGATTTTACACCTTGTTTGTGCTTCAGTTGTGCTTAGGTAAGGCTCATTTCCCTCTCCTAGGGTTTTGAAGGTAATTTTCTTGGATGGTCAAATAATCAACAAAACTTGTATCTTGATGCTCATACAACTTACCCTATCCCTAATATACCTTCTTAAACACTTCCCATCACTGATATCCCTCATATTCATCATTTTCCCACAAATCCTAGCCTATTGCTACAATTTGACACTTTTCTAGGTTAGGCCTGCGTTTTTCCCTTTTGTACCCCTTCCCCTCACTCAATCCTTGAAATTCCACTTCCCCCTACTTCCTAACATCCCTCTTTACTTCCAAAAAATTTCTCAAGAATTTATAAGCCCCTCATCCCCTTCATTTCCCCTCGTTTCTACAAATCCATTGTTCCTCGCATGGGGATATGTTTTATTCAAATGATGTTTCTGAGCAAGAAAAGATGAATTTGACAAATGCGAGAGAGGTTTTTTTCCATCATAGACCCAAGGAGAACAAACTCCTTCAGTTTTTACACACATCTCATGTTTTGGAAAACATATCTAAACAATCGTTTGCCACAGGAGAGTTGCTGCACTTCTGGAGCTACCTTGGGAAAATCAAGATTTCTCCTAGCTGGAGTGTCGAAATGACTTGACTGATGAGTCAAATTATAACTAGACAAACATATATTTCAAATGGGCTATCATGCACTCAATTTGGAGGTTAGGAAGATCTCCAAAAGTTGCCTGCAACAACACTCTTCATTTTCTTACCCTCATTCTGCATTTTTTGACCTGTTTGGAAGGTTGAGTTTTTTATAGGTGACATGAGCTCCAAATTGAAACCTAAAGGCAGATATGGAAAGTAGACTTGAAAATATTTCCAACAAGATATCCCACGCCTAATTTGGACACTAGGAAGGCAGTCAAAATCAACCTGTAAGTTGGAGGAAAATATTGAGGTGGCGTTGCGCATAGAGTTTGGAGCACTGCACATAGGGATAGAGCGTTGTGCGTAGGGACAGAGAATTGTGCATAGGCCATTTTTTCCTATGAAAAAAACAATGAATCTTCATGTAGAGAAAGGCGCTACACGTAGGGCCAGCAAGGGCCAAAACGACCTCCTACCACCCAAAAACACCAAATTTGTTTTCCTTCCCCTCAAACAAGTAAGTTTTGTCCCTGAACTTCATATTTGGCTTTCAATTAATGAATTTGAAGATAATTTGCTAGGCTAAATGTGAAACCCTAGAATCTCCTCTACTTATGCCTTAAAACCCTAACCCTTACTATTCCTCCCATCACTTATCACTAAAACCCTAAACCCCTCCTACATATCACTCCATACCACTCCATATCCCTTTTTCCTTCATCCCCAAAGAAATACCCTAAAACCATAACCCCTCTCCCTCATTTTCATGGTTCATACCCTCCCACTCATTTTCATGTTTACCTAGTCCACCAAATACCCCACAAGATCACTTCCCCTTCCCTAATTCCTAATCACCCTTACTCACCCCCTCCATCCCTTTTATAGGAGTACACAACCTCAAAGCTTGGCAAACATGGACAGAGAAGACAGAGATTATGAGGAGGAAAGATATTTTGATTTGATGGAGCATGATTAGCCAAAATAACATCATATTCTTCATGGCATAGAGACAATTGATTTGGAGGCTCAGGATGAAGCAACAAAAGAAAACATCATCATATAGGACAAAGAGGCTCAAATCCAAGCATTGATGGACAACTTGGCAAAAGCCAAGTATGTCATCACATATCTGAAACAAGAGAACAAGAAGCTGAGTGATAAGTAGGTCCTCATGGAGCTGAAACTTCTCAAGGAAAAGAGACAAAGGGACAAGGGTAGATCAGCAATGCAAGAGGAAGAAACATGGTCATTTTGACTTTAATTGAGAAGGAAATTGAGGGTGATAGAGAAATTTTTCTTGAAAGTGTCAATTTTCACTGAGAAAAGCTACTGCAAAGGGCCAATAGGGACAACCAGATCATTAGGCACATGGACTACCACTACAGGACCCGGAACAAAATTTTCAATATAAGGGTCAAGCAGATGAAAGCAAGGCTAGGACGAGCACTCAAAGGCAAAAAAGAGGAGGATAGGCTTAGGTTGCTTGTTGAAGCCTCCTTGGTTCATCAAGATGCTTGATTATAGTGTTTCTCACCAATTTTGAACAAATTTGGAGGAACTTTTGTCTTTGGCAAATTTTGGAAATTTTAACACAAGAATCTTGGCTCTACGCGCAACGCCATTGGCGTTGCGCTTTTCCAAGGGACACCCGATGGAAAAATGACTTGAATATTTGGATTAAGAGTGATAAGTACATGCACTCTACATTTTCTAATATTTTGGAGCAGAACTGGTCTACCAAAAGGTAGAAAAACACCCCAAAAATGACCTTTCTGCCACTTTTTGGACACACAGAAGCAGTCTTGGGAGAATCAATGTTTGAGAGGTCAAATGAGCTTCAAATGAATAAATTATAGATGTTTTAGAAGTTAAACTTGAATATATTTCCAATGATCTATCATGGGCTCAATTTGGCTACTAGGACTACTTCCAAAAGGGACCTGAAAGTGGCGCTATGCGTAGGGCCATTGGCGCTACGCATAGGACAAAATTTTGCACAGGATTGCCATTTCACTATGTTTTGACTGTGATCATCGATTTTCTCTCATGTAGGATGGTTTACTAATGTAAATGATGACTTTCTTGTAAACTTTATGGATAAATGGTATTAGAAGGTAGATTCATTAGATTAAAAGTCATTTTGAGCAGAAATGAATCAATTTCCTCACTTTTAGAGGCAAGTTGTTAGGATGCCTAGGTTCGTGTTTCTTGTTCATTTTTGGTTAGATTAGCACCTAATCTTAGGGTTTCTACCCCTGAGTATGGGAGGAGGTTGAAACAATGTCTATATATTCTTCTTCTTTCTCATTGTAAAGGGTTGGACTCAACTAGATGCTTAGGTTTTGAAAGAACATCATTTTGTATCGGTTTAGCGAGAGATTAATTAGAAATTGTAGCTATTTCTTTCGGATCCATGTGGTATGGTGTTTAGTTCAGTTTCCTCACTTGTGATCATATTTTTAAATGTTTTGTGTACATCATTAATCATTTCATGTTGATAGGCAGAATCCATAACATTAATGATCTTCTTTGGGAAAATATTCACAGTTTATGTTTTCTATAGTTTAGGAAGGATCCATGATGATCACATATTATTCCTAGCTTCTCAGTGGTATTGAATCACCTCACCCATCAAACACTAGAGTGCTAAGCTTCATACCTACCTTGCCCCATTGAACACCTTGCAATTTTGACCTAACTTCCTTGCCCAAACTGTCCAGCTCCTCCTTATCCAGCAGAACCCCTTCAAATCAATCAAACCTTGTGCTATTATACCTAGCCTAATATATTTTTCTTGATATAGTCATCTTCGCTGAGATCCTCATGGAAAGAGCCCTCTCCTGGCCTAGTAGGGCTAGCTACTTGGCTAAGCATGGTTTGTGGTTACCTTGGCATTGGCTTCCTTCAGCCTGAGGTTCGATCCAAGTGATAACATAGTGGCGACCATACTGGGGAATGAGTGAAAGGTTTCGTATTCCCTGGGAAATGTCATCAAAGTTCATATCTAGATTTGATAGTTGATGGTGGACAACAATTAGACATAGGAAGGCTGAAATCATTCAGCTAGCAACTTTAAATCAGTTTTGAGGTCAGATCCAAGGACTCCATTGGAGGATGAACCTGACCAGTAGAAACATGAAAGGACAATATCGAAAGATCAAGTATTCAAGTTGGAATTTCATCCAAGACATTACGTTCTTTGTTATAAATTATTTCTTCTCCTTTCCTAAGAATGTCAAGAAGGCTTTACAAATTATATTGTATTTGAGAAAATTTCCTAGACCTGCATGTGATTCCTTCCCTTTGAAGATTACAAATACAAAATATTCACATGCCTTTGATCTTGATCAAGACCCATATTCTGAATCTTATGATGCCCATCTTCAAACTGATGAGCCTTAAGAGATCAAGAATAATTCTACATCTTTTGTATATACTCCTTTACCTTGTGAAATTCCATATAGATAAAAGCCTCTGATTTTACCTCCTATATCCCATGCTTTACCTAAAAATCATTACCTATATCTACTAAGATTTGATGGTGAATGTGACAGCATCACTGCTAAGAGACATGTACTAAATTTTGAGTCTTTTGTTAACCTTTTTGAAGTTGATGAAGAGGATGTCAGTATTAGGCTTTTTGCTCATTCTTTGTAAGGCAAAGTCAAGAGTTGGGTCAAAACCTTGCTTGATGTGAGCATCTTAGATTTCCAGCAGTTCGTCAAAGTTTTCCTCGACAAGTGGGTGGTCAAACAAAACCCTTTCTTGATTCTAGAAGAGTATAACCAACTGAAAAGACTACCAGGGGAGACTGTACAATAGTTTTTTGCCAGGTTTAACCAAGTTTATTTTTCGATGCCTACTAATATAAGGCCTCCTCCTAGATCCGCTCTCTTACACTACCCAAAAGCCTTCGATCTGGAAATGGAGTTTCAACTAAGAGAAAGGAACCTTACAACACTTGAAGAGTTGCAAAACAATGCAGTAGATGTAGAGGCTAATTTGTTGATCAGAAGGGCAAAGTTGAAGGAAGGAGAGATGAAGAACATAGATCCAGAGGAATCGACATATTTAGAGATAAATCTCGACTTTTTGGTAAGTGCAATGGAAGATATGATGCAAAATATCACCCCAAGGAATGAGTATGATGTTCAAGACCATGGCTCGCTAATTGAAGTAGAACAAGTGGCTGATACAAAACATTTTCTTTCTTATCCCAGTTGTCATAGATTTGATAATGATTATTTTATAGATCATATTAGGGAAGAGAGATCTATTGATCTGACATGTATGCTTGATGATGTGTTTTATAGTGATGATTTGCCTAAGTTTGATCAGTATGATGATGATTATGTTCTCCAAACAGAAGCTAGTCTTGCAAACAAATCAGCAATTGGTTTGTGGAATGAGGAAGTTCACTTTCAGCAGCTTGAATACAGTGATCAGTGAATGCATATCAACGATGGAAGTGAGGAAGACAGTGCAGAAAATTTTGAAGTAAGTGAAGGATCTTTGCCTTTTTTTTTAATTTGTTTTAGTTCATCAAAGACAACTCGTGCAATCAAAAATCAAGCATCGATAAGTTTTGATCTTGACCATCTAGAGGGCAATGAAATCCTTGTTCAAGGCTTCCCATATCTAGATTTGCAGCCCCCAAATTCCATTGAATGTTAGGTTGCAGATGAATACTTGTAAGCTGGTGTGGAGCGCTTGAAAGGTATGCTTTTTGAATAGTAATCTAGTGGTTTTCTAATAAGTTTCCTAACCTTTTCTGCATTATAAGTCTAAAGAATAAAAGGATTTTGATAAATTGTGTGAAAAGGGACAAACGAAGCTCAATCACCAATAATCGATGTTTTCTATGCAGAAGGACGCGGAAACAGGGGATCATCAAGCAGAAACAGGAAGCAAAGGGAAAGCAACTGCTGTCCCCTCGCTAGGAAACCGGATGCGGACGCGATCAAGTAAAATTAGAGCCAAATGATCCAGGGAAAAGAACGTGGACGCCAAGACGGAGAACGCAAGAAAGGAATGAGAAGAACTGAACGATTAGCGAATCCCTCAGGATCTCTGATCCTGAGGGATCGCTGCTTTAGCTTATCTTTTGTATCTAGATATCTCCGCCATTTCTGTTATATAAAGATACCACGCCATTGAGCGAAAAAAAAAGAAGATGAACTATTTGTAATTACATGGTTTGGAACAACTCTGAGCATTAAGTTTTGCTGAGACTTGATCTTGTGTATCTTTGTTAATGCAATCAATATAAAGAACTTTGTGTTCATTTTGCCTCTGCATCTGAAGTAGCTTTAAGCGGTGTACCATTGGTAGCCAAGGGCCCAGCTCCGACGGTCACTCGATGTTGTATCATACGGTGATTAGTGTGGTTTGATTATTTCCTTTGTTCCAGCAATCTGATATATCTTTTACATGATAGACTATGCTCTTCAGTTAATTTCTGAATCTGAATAAGTTTCTTCATTCATGTCTCTGTATTATCTAAAGTGAATTTCTTTGACTTGCATCCCGGTATTGGTATGACTAGTATCATCGTTGGATTCATATAAAATACGTGTTCACGAGATTTGAAGACAATATCACTCTGTTCAGAAATAGTCACGTCATACATTACTCTCAGATTGTTGTAATAGTTTAGAATGTGTGCATCTGTTTAAGATTACTGTTCCATTGCGTTTGCTGTTCCAATTGAGTTAGCTGTTCCATATGATTGACGTTTCCTGTTTGCTGTTCCATTTATTTATGCTGTTTTGATTACTGCTATTCCATTTACTTATGTTGTTCCATTTACTTATGCTGTTCCATTTAATTCCTTCTGTTCCATTTCATAATTGCTGTTCCATTTACTTCTGCTTATTTGCTTTTGTTACTTTCGAGTGATAGCAGGCCTAAGACTGTTGTGAGCCCAGCAAGACGCTGCCTGACTCCCAGATCCATAAGCCTCTGTTTTGGTTTCCTTCTTTATCAGTTTCTAAAGGGAAGGGTTATTGGTTCCGTACCCTTGACTGATCAGATTGATTTGTGTGACTTTATCCTTGAGTTGATTCAGTTATAGTTTAGTATCTGTTTCCTTTCAATTCATTAGAGCACTATACTACCGAGCATTACTTGGGCAAAACAGCCTCGGATTGAGTTACTCTTTGAAAGAACCAAACGATCCCGGATTGACTTAATAATGTGGAATAATTGGTGGTTGAGAGCCCCTAGTTATAGCCCTACATTTTGGCGCCGTTGCCGGGGAAGGGTAATAGCCATTTGTCCCTTATAAGTAGTGCGCAAATCTGCTAGGAGGGAGTTGGATTTTAAAAACGAAAGGTAAGAACCTGCGTGCGGAGCACGTAAAAGCCCTGCTCCACCGTCCGCCCTCTCAGCAGAATTGCTGGTTGATAGGATTTGATAGTTTTTCTAGAGTGTATGACTAAGAAGAAAGAGATAGAAAAGAATATCAAACCCCCAGTTAAAGCCAAAGGGCCGGTGACCCTTGGTAGAACAACCTTTATAGACGAAATCTATAAGAAGACTAAATCTCAGCCGTCGGTAGGTTTTAAAAGAGATAATTCTAAGCAGCCTACCAGTTCCCTTCAGGCTACAACATCACCATCTGGAGCCTTTGCTGAGATCCACAGCCAGACTAATGAACAGGACTATCAAGAAATTGAAAATTCTGTGACAGAA
>APFE031208081.1:107000-138217 GCA_000404065.3 Pinus taeda
TGCTAATCATGGTTGTCGACCTCTTCGTGAGATCCCTTCTCCAGCCTACTCTCTCACAGCCTTGCATGTCAACTATAACGTTTTCATGAGAACATGAAACAGGGTAAGCAGGGGGGTGTGTGGAGCGCTTGAAAGGTATGCTTTTTGAATAGTAATCTAGCGGTTTTCTAATAAGTTTCCTAACCTTTTCTGCATTATAAGTCTAAAGAATAAAAGGATTTTGATAAATTGTGTGAAAATGGACAAACGAAGCTCAATCACCAATAATCGATGTTTTCTATGCAGAAGGACGCGGAAACAGGGGATCATCAAGCAGAAACAAGAAGCAAAGGGAAAGCAACTGCTGTCCCCTCGCTAGGAAACCGGATGCGGACGCGATCAAGTAAAATTAGAGCCGAATGATCCAGGGAAAAGAACGTGGATGCCAAGACGGAGAACGCAAGAAAGGAATGAGAAGAACTGAACGATTAGCGAATCCCTCAGGATCTCTGATCTTGAGGGATCGCTGCTTTAGCTTATCTTTTGTATCTAGATATCTCCGCCATTTCTGTTATATAAAGATACCACGCCATTGAGCGAAAAAAGAAGAAGATGAACTATTTGTAATTACATGGTTTGGAACAACTCTGAGCATTAAGTTTTGCTGAGACTTGATCTTGTGTATCTTTGTTAATGCAATCAATATAAAGAACTTTGTGTTCATTTTGCCTCTGCATCTGAAGTAGCTTTAAGCGGTGTACCATTGGTAGCCAAGGGCCCAGCTCCGACGGTCACTCGCTATTGTATCATACGGTGATTAGTGTGGTTTGATTATTTCCTTTGTTCCAGCAATCTGATATATCTTTTACATGATAGACTATGCTCTTCAGTTAATTTCTGAATCTGAATAAGTTTCTTCATTCATGTCTCTGTATTATCTAAAGTGAATTTCTTTGACTTGCATCCCGGTATTGGTATGACTGGTATCATCGTTGGATTCATATAAAATATGTGTTCACGAGATTTGAAGACAATATCACTCTGTTCAGAAATAGTCACGTCATACATTACTCTCAGATTGTTGTAATAGCTTAGAATGTGTGCATATGTTTAAGATTGTTGTTCCATTGCGTTTGTTGTTCCAATTGAGTTAGTTGTTCCATATGATTGACGTTTCCTGTTTGCTGTTCCATTTATTTATGCTGTTTTGATTACTGCTGTTCCATTTACTTATGCTGTTCCATTTACTTATGCTGTTCCATTTAATTCCTACTGTTCCATTTCATAATTGTTGTTCCATTTACTTCTGCTTATTTGCTTTTGTTACTTTCGAGTGATAGCAGGCCTAAGACTGTTGTGAGCCCAGCAAGACGCTGCCTGACTCCCAGATCCATAAGCCTCTGTTTTGGTTTCCTTCTTTATCAGTTTCTAAAGGGAAGGGTTATTGGTTCTGTACCCTTGACTGATCAGATTGATTTGTGTGACTTTATCCTTGAGTTGATTCAGTTATAGTTTAGTATCTGTTTCCTTTCAATTCATTAGAGCACTATACTACCGAGCATTACTTGGGCAAAACAGCCTCGGATTGAGTTACTCTTTGAAAGAACCAAACGATCCCGGATTGACTTAATAATGTGGAATAATTGGTGGTGTGAGAGACCCTAGTTATAGCCCTACAGCTGGAACATATGATCAAATGATGCAAGATGATTCCATACCATTATGTTTTGAATCATTTCAGTTTTTGAAGGGAAATTTGCATAGTATATCATCAATAAAGGATGAGAAGCCTATAGAAAATCATGCAATCTCATTGGAACCAATAGAAAATGGGCTGGAATGGTCTTTTAAAGATTTTCACGATCCAATAGCTGATGTGTTGGATGATATCTGTAGTCAAAATCCTTCTCCATTAGCTAAGTTTGAGCTTGAAAAAAGTATTGATAAAAACTTGATCTGACAACTGGTTTCTATGTCATTTTCAGCAGGAGTCTCGTCACAAAACTCAGACGAAAGTTTGCATTCATGGTATGAGGAGAAGAAAAGTAAGCCATTGGATGAGGTAAGTCCCAGTGCACATGAATTTCAAGATCCATATGTAGTATTTTTGGAGTCAAATAGAGAATCCATATTATTCAATCTGGGAAAATTTGTATTTGTTTACAATTTTTCATGGGAGTTGCATTTCAGTAGTTCTCTCTTGTTGCTCATAAGCAAGCACTTTTAGAGAATTCAAACAGCAGCCAGAATGCCTACTTGGTTACATTGGTTGTTTCATTTCACTTGATTAGGTGAGGAATGGATTACTTAGAGTAGGGTGTGATTAATAAGCTCACAGAAGTGAGCATGGTTTAGTCAGCTTCAGAGTCAGTTTGTGTCATCAAGCCGTCAATTTTCAGTCATGCATTTCAGTTTGCGTTTTTGACTGTATTGGCCCACATGGTTAGGCGCTTGGTCTATGGTGTTCTTGACACCTCCAAGGAGCTGCCATCCCCAATAAGGCCAATATTAGTGTCAGTCTTTACAACCTTCCATCAGTGATCAAATATGTGCTTATAAAGTGGTCTTGGGGTGTCAAAGTCAAATTTTTGTCATTTCAGTGAGTCTTCAAGTAAAATTTGGTCACTAGGTATTAGGTCTAGGATTGTTTTCACTCCTTCCAAAGTTTTCCAAGTGTTGGTGCATGTCACCATTCGGCTGAGTGTACCATAATTCAAAGAGTTGTCATCATTATTTCAAGTTCCAATGGGTCATTTTACACCTTGTTTGTGCTTCAATTGTGCTTAGTAAGGCTCATTTCCCTCTCGTAGGGTTTTCAAGGTAATTTTTCTTGGATGGTCAAATCATCAAAAAATCTTGTATCCTGATGCTCATACACCTTCCACTATCCTTAATATACATTCTTAAACACTTCCAATCACTGATATCCCTCAAATTCATCATTTTCCCACAAACCCTAGCCTATTGCTATAATTTGACACCTTTCTAGGTTATGCATGTGTTTTGCCCTTTTGGACCCCTTCCCCTCACTCAATCCTTGAAATTACACTTCCCCCTTCTTCCTAACATCCCTCCCTACTTCAAAAATTTTTCTCAAGAATTTAGAAGCCCCTCATCCCATTCATTTCCCTTCATTTCTACAAATCCCCTGTTCCTCAAATTGGGATAGGTTTTATTCAAATGATGTTTCTGAGCAAGAAAAGATGATTTTGACAAAAGTGAGAGAGGATTTTGTCCATCATAGACCCAAGGAGAAAAAAAGCCTTCAGTTTTTACACAAGTCTCATGGTTTGGAAAACATGTTCAAACAATCATTTGCCACAGGAGAGTTGCTGCACTTCTGGAGTGACCTTGGGAAAATCAAGATTTCTCCTAGATGGATTGCCTAAATGACTTGATTGCTGAGTCAAATGATAGCTACAAAAATATATATTTTAAATGAACTATCATGCTCTCAATTTTTAGTTTAGGAAGATCTTCAAAAGCTTCCTACAACGACACTCTTCATTTTTTCACCCTCATTCTGCATTTTTTGACCAGTTTTGGAAGGTTGCATTTTTTACAAGTGAAATGAGCTCCAAACTGAAACCTAAAGGTAGATATGGAAAGTAGACTCGACAATATTTCCAACGAGCTATCCCATGCATAATGTGGACTCCAGGAAGGCAGTCAAAATCAACCTACAAAATGGAGGACAAAATTGAGCTGGCGCTCCGCGTAGAGGCCGGAGCGCTACGCGTAGGCAAGTTTTCCCTGTGAAAGAAACAACAGCACTGCATGTAGGCTAGTTTTCCCTATGCAAAAAACAATGGTGTTGCACGTAGAGAAAGGCATTGTGTGCCTGTAGGAGGTGCTACGTGTAGGGCTAGCAAGGGCCAAAATAACCACCTGCCACCCAAAAACACCAAATTTGTCTTCTTTCCCCTCAAACAAGTAAGTCTTGTCCCTGAACTTCATCTTTGGCTTTCAATTAATGCATTTGAAGATAATTTGCTAGGCTAAATGTGAAAACCTATAATCTCCTCTAATTATGCCTTAAAACCGTAACCCTTAATATTCCTCCCATCACTTATCACTAAAACCCTAAACCCCTCCTCCATATCACTCCATACCACTCCATATCCCTTTTTCCTTCATCCCCAAAGAAATACCCTAAAACCATAACCCCTCTCCCTCATTTTCATGGTTCATACCCTCCCACTCATTTTCATGTTTACCTAGTCCACCAAATACCCCACAAGATCACTTCCCCTTCCCTTATTCATAACCACCGTTACTCACCCCCTCCATCCCTTTTCTAGGAGTACACAGCCTCAAAGCTTGGCAAACATGGGCAGAGAAGACAAAGACTATGAGGAGGAAAGAGATTTTGATTTGATGGAGCATGATGATCCAGAACGACATCATATTCTTCATGGCATAGAGACAATTGAATTAGAGGCTAGGGATGAAGCAACAAAAGGAAACATCATCCTATAGGAGAAAGAGGCTCAAATCCAAGAATTGATGTACAACTTGGCAAGAGTGAAGTATGTCATCGCATATCTAAAACAAGAGAATAAGCTACTAAGTGATAAGTGGGTCCTCATGGAGCTTGAACTTCTCAAGGCAAAGAGACACAGTGACAAGGGTAAATCAACAATGCAAGAGGAAGAAACACCAGTCACTTTTACTTCAATTGAGAAGGAAATTGAGGGTGATAGAGAAATTTGGCTTGAAAGAGTCAATTTCCACTTAGAAATGCTGCTAAAAAGGGCTAATAGAGACAACCAGATCATCAGGCACATGGCCTACCACTACAGGACCCAGAACAAAATTTGCAATATAAGGGTCAAGCAGATGAAAGCAAGGCTGAGACGGGCACTCAAAGGCAAAAAAGAGGAGGATAGGCTTAGGTTGCTTGCTAAAGCTTCCTTAGCTCATCAAGATTCTTGATGATGGTGTTTCTCACCAATTTTGATCAAATTTGGAGGAATTTCTGTCTTTGGCAAATTTTGGAAATTTTAACACAGGACACTTGGCTCTACACGCAATGCCACTGGCACTGCGCTTTTCCTAGGGACACCCAATAGACAAATGGCTTGCATTTTTGGATCTAGAGTGATGAGTACATGCACCCTATGCATTTTCTAAGATTTTGGAGCAGAACTAGTCTATCAAAAGGTTAAAAAACACCCCAAAAATGACCTTTCTGCCACTTTTTGGACACACAGAAGCAGTCTTTGGAGAATCAACTTTTGCTAGATCAAATGAGCTTCAAATGAAAAAATTCTAGATGTTTTGGAACTTACACTTGAAGAGATTTCCAATGAGTTATCATGAGCTCCATTTGGATGCTGAGAAGGCCTCTAAAAGAGACCTCAAAGTGGCATTGTGCGTAGGGCCAGTGGCATTGTGCATAGGACAAATTTTGCACAGAATTGCCATTTCATTGTGTTTTGGCTGTGATCATGGATTTTTACTCATGGAGGATGTTTTACTAATGTAAATGATGACTTGGATTGTAAATTTGATGGATAACTGGTATTAGAAGGTAGATTCATTAGATTAAAAGTCATTTTAAGCACAAATGAATCAGTTTCCTCACTTTTAGAGGCAAGTTGTTAGGATGCCTAGATTCCTGTTTCTTGTTCAGTTTTGGTTAGATTAGCTCCTCATTTTAGGGATACGACCCCTGAGGATGGGAGGAGGTTGAAACAATGTCTATATATTCTTCTTCTTTCTCATTGTAAAGGTTTGGACTCAACTGGATGCTTAGGTTTTGAAAGAACATCATTTTGTATCAGTTTAGCAGGAGATTAATCAGAAATTGCAGTTTTTTCTTTCGGATCCATGTGGTATGTTGTTTAGTTTTGTTTCCTCTCTTGTGATAATATGTTTAAATTTTTTGTGTACTTCATTTATCATTTCATTTCTTCTAAGTGGATGTTTTCAAGTTGATAGGCAGAATCCCTAACATTAATGCTCTACTTTGGGAAAATATTCATAGTTTATGTTTTCTACAGTTTAGGAAGGATCCATGATGATCACATGCTCCTCCTAGCTTCTCACCAGTCTTGAATCACCTCACCCATCAAACCCTAGAGAGCTAAGCTTCATACCTACCTTGCCCCATCGAACACCCTGCAATTTTAACCTAATTTCCTTGCCCAAACTGTCCGGCTCCTCCTGATCCAGCATAACCCCTTGAAATCAAATCAAACCTTGTGCTACTATACCTAGTCTAATATCAATTTCCTGGTCCAGTCATCTTGGTTGAGATCCTCACAGAGAGAGCCCTCTCTTGGCCTAGTAGGGCTAGCTACTTGGCTAAGTGTGGTTTGTGGTTACCCTGACATTGCCTTCCTTCAGCTTGAGGTTCAATCCAGGTGATAAGAGTTGTCACTATAGACTGTCATCATTTTTTATTTATTTTCAATTATATATATTTTTGGTTTGTAAATTTAAAGTGTAGAACCAATCATTGAACAATGTAACATAATTCAAATTAGTGGTTCTTGGCACTCGGAAACCTTTGAACACATCATTAGTTTGATTGTGTTTACAATATATTACATTTTGTTGTTCTTGGCCCTTGAAAACCTTTGAATACAGGCTACTAGTTACAGTATGAGATCCTTTTGTGTTGGACAGATCAAGTTTTATGATTAAGTTCTAAACATATTTATTGTCTAGACGGTCGTCTTATAAATTGACAGATAGTCAAAAGTGAAATATTGAATAGATGGTGGTATGCCCATAGTGTGGTTTAGTTAATTCATCGCTTTTCTCGCAAAAGACCCAACGAGCTGATTATGACAGTATTGTTTATCATACAAGTATATCAATGATGGTTAGAGGCAGTTGTGTCTTAAATCGGTCATGTGGTAAGCACGAAGTTGTGGTAGAGAAAGAGTGCTGCCCAAGAGATTCTAGAGTGGGTGTAAGTGTTGATGAAGACCATACTAGTGTTAGACAAACATTTATGTTGTAGTTTATGATTCTGATATTAATATTTGTAATGCTAATTTTGTAATGTAAGCGTTAAGGGAGGGACTTAATTAACGCTTACAATAGAATACTGTTAAATTGGGTTGTTGAGATATTTTCTCAACAAACAATCTCTTAGTTTAAAATTTGTTAGACCTCATAAGCACTATATATGGGTGACGTATTTTTAGTTTTAAAATGTAATAATGAATATCTTTTGTGTGATGTGCAATTTTGATTTCTTTATTAAATAATAATAATTTAATATAAAATTATTATTTAGATCATTTTTATAATGTATTTTAATTTCGGTAATGTGAGACATTTAAATAGTTCTTATAAATTAATATCTGTTAAAATTTACTAGTTATTTGATTTGATTTATATAATTAGACTAAATTTGAATTCACTATACCATGTTATAAAAATATAACTTCACTTTAAATATAACTTGAGAAACAACTTGTGTCAAACTCATGGTTTTATTATATACCCTTATATATATATACTCTTATTTAAAGATATATACTCTTAACTTGACAAACAACTTGTGTCAATCTCATGGTTTTACATTACGAATCAAAGCATTGTACATTAAAATAACTCTTTTCATCCATGTGGTACCACTAGTGCTACCTATAATGTCAATTCCACATACTCAATGAACGGTGGTAATCCCTATCAAGTGTTTTCCTCAAGATTTTAAAGTGCTGATTTTAATGGTTTATGGTTTAAATATATTTATATAGATCTATTTTAAGTATGAATTTTCATTTTTTCATGAGGATGAACCACATTAGTTGATTGGAAATTCAACCAAATCTTAATTATGTGATTAATCCAAAAGACATTTGTTTATAATATGGATCACAAAAGCCTTAGATTTAAATTGTATTTTTAAATGTATCGGTAACCAAATAAATGTTTTAACCATAAAAAATTAATTTTTAATGATATATAGGTAATTTTTTTAAAAATGATATTGGCATTAAAATATTTTACATAACATGTACATCCAAATCAATTGGTATTTTTTTATTATTAAGTATTTTTTAGTATATGTCCAATATTTTATTAATAACTCACATTAAATATTTTTTTTATATATACATTAAAATATTTTATTTCGACGTAAATTAGTTAACAATAGATTTTCAAATAGTTTATTAATCACTATTTGGAAATATTTTGGAAAATATAAGCTTTAAACATCTTACTGACACGTTTTTTTATTTTCAATTATTTTACAACATATTCATTTTTTTATTTTCAATTATTTTACAACATATTCATTTTTTTTACTTCTAATTACTTTACAACATATTCATTTTTTTTTATTATAGCAGGAAATTATTTTTCTATTTAGAACATAGTTTTTATTTTTTATTTTAAAAGAAACAAACAGATTTACAAACTTGCACATCCCCTCATACTAGGTTGTAGAATGAGCCTCTCAACCTAAAAATTAATATTATTTAAAATATATTTTTGAATATATAAATAAATTTAACATTTACAAAAAAATCCATAATACAACTCAAATTCAAACATAAAATTTGAAAAAACTTCCACACATCAAAATACACCCTAATTTATTAAAAAAAATAAAAATCAAAAAATCAAAACTTCTGAGTCAAAGTACACTAAAAGGTGCAAACGACCATCTCAATCTCTAATAAAAAGTACAACTAATGTGTGCTGAGGGATCATCAACATCTTAAGTCTGTGCAAATGGTTCATCCATAAGAAAATATTGGAAAGCTTTGAAATGAACGAAGGTAATGTGGTTGTGTATCCTATTCAACCTTGATAGTGAAGGTTGATACTGAAGGCCATGAGTCTGCAATGGGTGCTTAGACACAACAGAGAATATGAACCATTGTTGTCACCCTTAAATTCCGACATGATATAATAACTAATTTCTCCATCAAAATAATCCTAAAGTATGTTCACTATGTGGGAAACTTGGACGGCGTGTATTCACAGGATTCATAGAGATGCAACGATCAGTCTCTGAGATATATTTTAGAAATTTGTTGATCTTGCTCATCCGCCTGGTCCTGAAGATGAACCTAGATTGAGGTTTGAAATGTGCTGACCAATAACCCTTCATGTGATTTTCTGAATGATCTTAATCATTATCTCATGAATCACATAAGCATCCAATCTGAGAAACTTACAAATAATTTTTACTTACAAAAAAAAAACTATAATATGTATATCACATTTAAATAAATTTAAATAATAATAGTTCATATTTATAACGGTTTAGTAGACTTTAATAGAGTATTTGAGATTCTTAAATAATTTATTTCCATGATAAAAAAATAAGGGAGAAATACATTCTAAAATCACCATAAAAACTTAATTGTCAGGCTAGGAGGTAACTCCACAACTGAATTGTTTTTTTCATTAACATGGAACATGAATATATACATGGAGAGGGAGACTATTGAGTTTCATCTCCCAATGTCTCTTCGTTTTCCAATTCCATTTATTTTCTTATTTACAATATTTACATGCATTTACCTAATCCCAAAGATCATGTGTCAACATTCCCCTTCCTTAATCTGAAGGGACATTCGTGAGTCCAAGAATTATTATGAATCTTTCAAACTTTTGTCTTCCAAGCACTTTGGTAAAGATGTATGTGATCTGCTCATTTGTGGAACAATGGTGTCGGTAGATTGTCTTGGCCTCAACATGGTGTTGAATCAGATGGTATTTTGTATTGATGTGTTTTGTTCAATCATGGAACTTTAGTTTCTTGGAAAACTTTATTGCGAAAGTATTGCCAATCAAGAGAGGACTTGAATGCACTTGTTTCTCCTGCAAGTATTCCAGAATTTTCTCGAGCCACACAATTTTCTTGGTGGCTTCAGCTACTCCCACATATCCTGCCTCAGTTGTGGAATCTGCTGGAACTGATTGTTTATGTGACCTCCAGGAGACAAATACTGATCCAAGAATCATAACATAACCTGAAGTAGATACCCCAATTTTTTTATCTCCATCAAAGTCTGAATTAGAGTATCCAATCAAGTTAGAGGTACCCACCTGTGTATACTTAAGTCCAAAGTCTTGAGTTCCCTTCAAGTACTTTAGAAGTCTTTTTACAGGAAACCAATGATCCTCAAAAGGATTTTGTGTAAACCTGGAGAGGATTCAAGTAATAAATGAAATGTTTGGTCTGGTAGTAGTAAGGTAGTTGAGACTTGTTACAAGTTGTCTATACTTTGTTGCATCCTCAAATTATTTTCCTTAAGTGGATGTAAGCTTTAAGTTCTGTTCCATTGCTGTAGTCAAAGGATTGCACTCAATCATGCCAAACCTGTTCAAAAGATCTCCAATGTACTTCTTTTGAGAGAGGAATATAAACTTAGGATGTTGAGTTACTTCAATACCAATATAGTAGTGAACATATCCCAAATATGTCATTTCAAAACCGTTCCTCGATTCCTTCTTTATGGATGTAATGTAGCTCTCATTGTTCCCTATCATCATAACATCATCTACATACACCACAATATATACAATTGTTTTACCAAATTTATTGACAAACAAAGTTGCATCATTCAGATCATAATGTTTGAAGTTGAGTTTTAGAAGATGCTCAGTTAACTTCTCATACTAGGCTCACAGTACTTGCTTGAGGTCATACAAGGATTTTACAAGCTTGCATATTTTATGTTCCTAACCGTTCACAATAAATCCTTCTGGTTGGGACATAAAGATATTCTCTTTTAGATCTCCATTCAAGAAAGCAGTCTTGACATCCATTTGATGGAATTTCTAACCATTCTCTACTGCCAAGGAAAAGAGTGTCTAGATGGTAGCCCATTTTGTTGTGGGGTAAAATTATCCTCGTTGTCAACCCCTTCATTTTTTGCAAAACCTTTTTCCACAAGCTTGACTTTGTGCCTTTCAGGTGAGCCATCTGCTTTATAATTCTTCTTGAAGACCCACTTGCAACCTATTCGTTTGGTTTCCAATGGAGGATCAACTAGCTTCTAGGTGCCATTCTTTATCAAGGTATCATATTCTTTTTGCATCACTTCTTTCCATTCAACATGATAAGTGGCTTCATTAAAGGAAGTTGCTTCAAAATATGTAGACAAATTCAACTCACAATCATAAGAAACATCCATACCAATAGGTGAATCAAAATCTTTTACATCATCTTTATTTTGTCTAGTTGAGCCTCTTCTTCCTGTCTTTTCAACCTCGTCAAGATGAACACTTTCAAGTGTCTTTGTCATCCATTTTAGAGGGCCTTTATGAGATGGTCCAGGCTACTCAGTTGACTGAGATGGGGCTAAATCAAGATTTAGTCTCCTATTCTTTCAATCACATCAGTCAAAGTGTCATCAATGGTTGGAGCCTCATATGGGGGAGAGAGTGTTTTAGAATAAGATTCCACATACTGATTGAGTATAGGAATCCCCCCTTCAAGATGTAGAATTTCATTACCAAATTATTGAAAAGACTTTGCATGTCTGAATCTATCCAGGTGATCAAGCTACTGCTCAACAACATTGTCAACCTTGGAATATTCAAGAAATATCACATCTCTAGATATTATAAACTTCTTATTAACCTCATCATAAAGATGGTATGCTTTGGAGGTATTTGAGTACCCCAAGAATATACAATTATGACTCCTTACACCGAGTTTGTTTCTTTGTTTGTTAGATATCAAGGCATAACAGGTGGAACCAAAAACCCTAAGATGCCTCACCGAAGGAATGTGGCCATACCATATTTCATAGGGAGTCTTGTTTTTTATAGCATTAGATAGATACCTATTGTTTATATAAACAACACATAGAATTGCATCGGCCCAAAACATCAGTTTAACATTCTTGATAAACATCACGGAATGTACCATATTTAAGATTTTCATGTTCATCCTTTCAGCTACTCTATTCCGTTGGGGATTATAATCCATGGTTGTTTGATGTTTCATCCCATGTTGGTGAAGATAATTTTCTAATTCATTTGAAGTGTACTATTTTCCATTATCATTGCAAATAGATCCAATATACGATTGTGCATCATTTTCAATCCATGTATGAAAGTTATTGAATGTTTCAAAATCTTCATATTTTTTCTTGAATAAATAAACCCAACACATTTTGGTGTAGTCATCAATAAATGCCATCATATGTTTATTACAATTTGCTGAAAGAACATGCATTGGGCCACATAAATCAGAAAGAATTATTTCAAATGTTCTATGTGCTCTAGAATGGGAATCATGAAAATATTGTTTGTTGCGCTTTCCTAAGATACAAGCATCACATTGCTTAAGCTTCTTGGAAATTGTAGGCAAACCAGTAACACCATTTTTCTTCAACAAATGAAGGTTGTCATTGTTCAAATGTCCAAATCTAGCATGCCATAAAAGAATTGATGGAAATGTACCTTCATCATAGTGAGAAATGTATAAGAAGTTGTATGCATGAGTAGAGGTTCCTTGCAACTTCAGAAGTCTTTCTTCTTCTATCCCCATCATGAGAAGTGAGTGATCTGATGATTTTTTGGCCTCAACCTTGCCATAAAATATATGAATGGAGTGTCCTTTCTAGTGGATGTGGACCAAAGACAACAAGTTTCTCCCCAGTTCTGAGAGGTATAGAACATCATGCAAAAGAAAGTCTGGAAGACTAGGAAGTTTGAGCCTGATGATGCCAAGCACTTATGGCTTGAGTTTTGACTTTTGTGCAAAGTTTACTCCTCCACCAACATTGTAAGTGAATTCTTCAAAGAAATCTCTCCTGAAAATCATTTGGAAAGTTGCTCCTGAATTAAGAAGCCAATCATCTTTCCATGAAGCATGTGAAGCATTGAATAGGTATTCATTTACTCCAATGTTGCAATGTGCCACAACATAGTGAGATGACTCGGTGAATGCATCATAAAAACTTATTTGGCCCAAAAAATGACCATGCACATCTAAAGGATAAACTTGAAAACCAAGAATTATTTCAAGATGGTTAAGCATTGGCAAACACAAGTGAGTGCACAATATACAATAATACTATGCCAATATCAATAAAATAGTTTATCAACATAAGAACAGGGTCAACATATCATATGCCATCCATGTGTTGCAAAGGAAAACTCATAGCACTAGAAGATACATGAGGATACATTACACCAAAGCTCAAAGGAACCTACAATTCATCAAGCTAAAAATATTCATGGCATCAAAGTACAAAACCTTCATCTAATCCAACTGTGGAAATATACTATTGCTCCTTGCATTTATTAGAAGAGCACAAGTTCTCAAAACAGTATATACCAAAGTAAGTCCAAAGCTAAAAGTCCTCTTACAATACAAAATGAGGGTGTATTTATAGAAAAGAGGGTGAATTTTGGTCTACCCTTGACTCTTACACTTCCTCATGACCTTTAGACTTCTTCATGACTCTTCAAATTCCTACATTGTTCTACTTTATCCTATCTAGTTATTCTCAACAAAATAAGCTAGTTATATCCTATCAATTTGGTGATAGATAATTATGGAACATCTAAGTGTGGTTTCTCCATGAGGTAAGTGTGCCAGAGCTTGTATTCAACAACTATTAGAGTTATCTTTGGTTAATCATCATCATTCCTATGCAGACATTCAAGGGAATCTGGAATGAGGGTGCTTCTTTTGACATTTCTTTGCTTGGCTAGAGTCATTAGCATCATTTACATCCTCACCAATTCCACCACGTATTGTGTAATGTTTTCCTTTGTAACCTGCAAGTAACTTGAGTTGACAGCTTGCCTGAAAGTGTTGATAAATCTCTGAACCTCCTATAGGATGTCCTCTTACTTCCTCACTTCTCCAACTGTACCTGTTATCACTCAGGTTGTTCCCTGGCTCCAGGAAGGAATACGGCCTAGGTAACCACTAACCAATCTTTTAGCTGTAGGTCCTAGCCTACCTGCAATCAAAGAGGGCTCTTTCTTTGTAATTTAGCTTTGTTTTGGAGTATCTTAGGCTAGTTATGAAGCACAAGTTTTTGTTTGGTGTTTGGAAGGTGATATTCAATAGAATAGGGCAGTAAGCTGAGGGAAGTTCAGACCATTGGGTTGATGTAGTCTAATGGAAATGAGCCTATGGGATGGTTTCTTTGGCAATAAGACAACTACAGAGCAAGATAATTAAACAGAAAACAACTTTAAAGCTGAAATAAGCTGAACTGAAGTCAAGAAATGAAAGGCAATTAAGAATCTTTCATTATATTAACACAGGGAAATTGTATAAACATTATCAGGGAGCAGCTAAGAATTCCTTGATGATATTTAGAGTGAAAGAACCAGGGAAACAAGAGAAATCAAGAATTCTTATTTATGCTAGTCCTGTGGAAAACATAACAAATGACAGGAATTGAACACAGAGTACAACAAAGTAAATTCTAGGTTATCCTTCTTTCGTGTGACTTAGAACATGATATTTAGATGATAAGTAAGACACAAATATAGTAAAATAAGAGTATAGAAGACTTGTTGATCCATGTGTTAACATGAGAATCCTGCAATCTATCCTTTTGCCATCGATTCCACAACAGTAAGTTCACCAACAAAGCATTCCAACAATTTTTATTTATGAAGAGTTCTCAAAACTTACAGCACAGGTCCAGAATGATATTCACCACCCAATAATAATACACCTCTTTAGCGAGTATTTATAGAAGTTTACAAAATATCCCATAGGGAAATATCTGGACATAAATTTATCCATCTACTCTGATAGAAGCAATAACTCATGTGGGAAAAAACTGCACAACAATAACTAAGGAAATAAATGCGCTTTACTGGCTGCTGTAGGTATCCTGTTTGTTGTTGACTTTTTGACTCTGATAGTCGATTGATGACCGCTTTGCTGATGTGCTGTCCTGTCATGCTGTGCTTTGCCACCTATGTTTGAGTTTGTTTGAATGCTTTTTAGCGCTCATTTCATCCACTGTCGATTTGAATTTTCGATAGCATAGCCATATAATACAATTTGCTTGTTATGGAGACAATTTATAAGAAGAGAATCAAAACTACTTTAGAATCTCAAGTAGGTTTTTCCACCACTGTTCTGTTGGTAATTGATGTTTTCTCAATTTAAATAATATCTCATCAGCTTCAGTGTATGTATAATAATTTGGCCAGACTGGAAAGAGATGTGCTATCTCATGCTCAATGTAAAACAAGTCTTCCAGTTTATCATACAAACTTTGTCCAGAGGGAGGCATTGTTTCTTCTGAGCCACATGATGATGCTTTAATCTGATTTTGCACATAAGTATTTAGCCTGTATGCATACTGTTCCTGTTTTAGTAGCTTTCAGTGCTAGTGACCAGGCTGGGTAAACCTTTGCTCTGTAATATTGAACTTTTCTGTCTGAAGGCATGCACCTCTGTCGACATTTCCTGACACTTTATTTCTATAGTTTGAACAAAATTTCTCATGGTCAGCACTTTCTTGACTCTTACAATAGTCTCTGTCCTGTTCTGAATGTTTAGAGTTGCTAGCTGCTCGTTAGTACGAGTATTCAAAAAATGAATCAATTGATTAGCTTGCTCAGGCTTATCTGCCAATAATGCTCTGGCCTTTTGAGTTTCATATTGAGCTATTGCCATCAATTCTATCTAGTCAAAAATAGTTTATATTGCTGTCCATTGATCAACAATAGCTTTGCCAATCTTATCCCACAAAATTGTTCTTATTTCAGTCAGGGTTCTATGGAAAGTGAGGTCCTTCTCCAAGGCCTTTATTTTGTTCTCTAGGGCCTTTACTTCCCTGGTCTTCTCGGCAACTGTCATCTTTGATTTATCATAACTAGCCTCAATCTTGGCTAGCTTTTCCTTAGTCTCCTTCATTTCTGCCATCTGTAATTCCAGAGCCTTAATTTCTTTCATCATAGCTTCCATGCTCAAACTGGCCTCTTGCAATGCTGCTGTTGTAGTTGCTACTGAAGTTGAGGCACCTGCTGCTGAAGATGGATCCAAGGGAGGTGATACTATAGTGACTGTTGTAGGAGGAGCTATGATTATTAGAGATGTTGGTGGTGGCTGAGGGGCCAACTCGGGCTATTTCCCTTGTTGAGCCTCTTCCAATGCTTTTTCTGTGTCTAACAGCCTTTGGTTCATCCTCATGAGTAGGCTGACCACATCCTCTACTTCCTGTTGTTGTGCCACCTCTGTAGTTTGAGGATGTATGGTAATTGGCAGCTTTAATTGTCTTCTCAGGGCTGCTATGTCTTCCTCCTTTTTTCTGATTAAGGCCTGTGTGCCTTTGGGATCCTTGGGATCATGTCCCAACTCTATAATGATCTCTTCCAAGGATTTTATCCTATTATCCTTGGCCAGTGAGGAGGCTTTCTATAGCTCTAGTTGGGGAGAAGTATTATACAAAGAATTCTGCAATCTATGGGCCATTAGAGCCTTATCTGCTAGGGTGGAGTATACCATTTCTCCAGCCTGCTTATATAACTCAATCTGGTCTATTGGATGGATGTCTTTAGCCAGGACCTCCAGATTGGTTCTGATGTAGTCTGCAGTTGACTGTGGCTACTGTATAGTAGGTCTGAAGTGACTAAGAGTCATCTTCCCTGCTTGCATGTCATATGTTGCCATCAGCCGTTGTTGATTTGTTGGTGCCATTCTCATCAATTGATTGTTAAGCTGAAACCTTATTGGCTCATTTCTAGCTTTGATCTCAGTGAATGCTCGTTTGATATCCGAGCCCTGCCTAGTCTGCTGTTTGGAGGATGAAACCTCCCCACCTGGTTGTTTCTCTTGCTCCTGCTGAAAGGAGCTGGCCGATGTCTCCAAAATAGGAGGGATCTGCTATTCAGAAGTCCCTTCCCCTCTGATATTGCTCATGGTTTCTTCAGTAATTTCCTCCTCGGAATAAGGGTTTAGCCTCTATCTCTTCTCACCTTGCTGGTCGGTGGATCCTCCTGTAGGTGTTTCTTCCGTTTTGTCCCTCTTTTTAGCTCTTTCCTCATTATGACGGGTTTGCAATACAACGATCTTGGCTGCCTTTTGTTGCGTTGAAGGGCCTTGTTCTTGGCCCTTTTCCTGATTTGTGGATGGTTGCTCTTCCATTGTACTTTTTTGTTCTAAATGTTCAATTTCTTTGCCCTTCCCTGCAGATGAAATGGCCTCTTTAGCTTGCTGTTGTGGAGGTGTAGCAGCTGATGTGCTTGCTCCAATATGTTGAGGCTGTGTGAAGGTGACCTGTGCAACATATTCCAGGTCAATTCTTTTCTCATGGTCTTTCATATATTTTTCTAATCTTTCTTCTTCAGTAAGCTCTTCATCATCTAATGTGCCCTATACCCATTCTTGTTGACTAGCATATTGTTCAATGTGGAGGATTGGCTGGTGCACATATCCTGAAAGCCTGTGTTTGATTCTTCTAAGGCTTATGAAGTGTTCAGGGTCATATGGTGCCCAAAAGAAGCTTTGTTTCAACATGAGCTCTTCCCTTAGCATATTGTCTGCATCCTTCCAGGCTTCTTCCCTTTTATTGAAAACAAAGGGCCCCAATTAATGTCTGATTTTAAGTTGTGCTTTCTTGTTTTTCCCATGAAAATGAGTCAAATCTACACTACTGAACTGCCTGAAGTATTCTAAGGCAAAAAGTCTCATAGGGACATATCTTGGCAGTTTATAGGGAGGCAACTCACACACATAAATTCTGATCACTTTGTGGTTTTGGTAGAAATACCAATCACCATTGTTGTAGCCCTTTGAAAGATGTAGGATTCTTTGCATTTTAGTAGTGAGTCTGCCAGGAGGAGTCATCATCAATAGGCAAGTGGCTGGGTAGATAAACATATCAACGAACTCACAATATGTGTAGGAAGAGTAGTGGACTTCATGGAAAACTGAGGTCCAGAAGGTAACAAATCTTCTTTCTCCTTTTGAGTCCAGTCTGTTGAGAGGAATTTTGAAACTATCAGGGTGATAGTACAGCAGCAGATGGTAAATGTAGGAGGTATACTTGAACACTCTTTCTCTCTCCATCATCATGAATTGCTCATGTATTTTGTTTTCTATGAAGGTGGCATAGTCATACATGATAGCAGGGGGTTGTCCTGGAGTGAACATTGTTAATAGAAGAAACACAGTTTCATCCACAAATTCTCCTATCTTGCATCCTAGAATGTAGGAAATCATATCTACCAGGAGTCTGCCTATTTCATTGAATGAGACTTGATGGTAGGGTGGAGGATGATCAGCCTGGCACTGTGGTTCCATAAACAACTGACCTACCCTTGATATTTCTGAACTAGAGAGCTTTGCCCCCTTATCAAGCATAAGTTTCATTGTAAGAGGAACCAGAGGCTGAGGTGGCTCAAAGTTCAGCATTTTATTTATGGATTGAGGAGTGATATAGAACAGCACAAAACCATCTGGAGTGAGGATTTCTCTCTGAGTGGGGTCACAGTTTGCATGACGCAGATGAATGAAGTCAGGAAGCACATTGACTGATGGGAGGTAGTAGATGGGCATACTAGATTGTCAGATTCCCAGGATATCAATGTTATTCCTGTGATTGTTTATGAAGTGACACACAGTTTTAAGGTGAGACCTGAGGCCCATCATATCCTTGATCTGGAAGTCTTTGTCTGCCAAAGGTAACCACTCTAAATCCATGTGTGGAGCATTCAAAGGAGCAATGTTGAGAGCCATTGGAGCCTCCATGTTTATACTGTTTGTGTTTTGATTACAATACAGGTGTAAGCAGCAACAGGTGACAGGACTCAGGCTCTGAGGCTATTGTCAAGATGCTGGAGACTGTTTCTTATCTGGCACTGACCTCACAGTGTACAGTTTCTTGTAAAACAACAATTTTGTAGAATCTAGAGAGGTTTTTTGAGGGCATTCGTCGGACTCATAGACTCTGTGAGTAAAATGCAAAGGAAACTGGGATTGATTTTTTAACTGAAGGAGTGCCAGTTAGCAGAGGGAAGTGAAATTGAGGAATTCCTTTTTGGAAAAACAGGATAAAACAGAAATCACATAGTGCTTAACCACTTTAATTCAAAGCTTGGGCAGTATTTTTGGAGTCTCTGCGGGCGAAAATGGGCGCAAAGTGTATTGTAATGGCCAGATTGCAGAGGAGATGGGCTTAAACTTGCAGGTTTGTTTCAAATCCTCAGCTTGGACAATGCATACAAGGTGTTATGTGACAGGTATGAGTACTTTTGGATGTAAATTACAGGTGCTTTTGGCAATTTAAACAGCGAATTGTGAGAAAAACAGGGTTTTCAGGCAAAAAATGGGTAAATAACTGTTTTTATGGCGCGGAGGGCACTTAGCAGGTGCAGCTCGAGCTGCGGAGTCGTGCTATGGAGCCGAATTGTAGGTTGATGGACTGTACACGCTCTGGAGGCGATTTGGTTGTGAAGGTGCATGCAACGTTGTTTGCGGGTGCGCAAATAGAAAATAACCAAAATAGTCGTTTTCACGACTTTTTAACAAATTTTGGACATTTTAGCGCTTTTGGCACTTTTCCGGGATGACGTCATCATGACATTTTTTTTGTCGCGTATCGGGTACGGAGGATGACGTGGCATCTAACGTGGATGATGATGTGGCACATGACACGGTGATGGGGTGGTGACATCAGCGGATGATGTGGCGCAGGTACAGGGTAGTGGCAAGTGACGTGGATGCAATGTCACGCGCTAACGCAGGTGGAAGGGCAGAGCAGTAAGCGGTTTCCATTGGACCACCTTTGGTACGAGAGCGCTAATTGTCAGAGGCGACCCAATGCAATAGGAGGACGACAGGTGTGCCTATGTATGACGGCGAAACTGTCGACCATCGGGTACTAACGTACCATCAATGAGGCATGTCCGATATTGATTAGGACCGTCGGAGCTTGGGGAGACGATCCGACAGTGGATGGGAGGGCAATATAATTGAGACTTATCACAGGAGCGCACACGATAAACCTTCATTTTTCAAAGGTTTCAGGTGGGTTTTCAACTTTAGGTTATAGGTTTAATGTTCGCGCCGGGGTTATGGTTATTCATTTAACCGAATATTAAACGAAACCCAAATGAAATGCATGCGCGGGGTTTGTCTAGTATGGTTTGCGTGTGGGCAGGGGTCATCATAGCTATTAATCTAACCAAATGTTAGATTAATCCTAAGTTTGGACGCAGAAGGGCTAATATTAAGGCCCCAGATGGACCTAGTATTCCCCTACTTTGTATTGTATGGCTATAGTGCCAAGGGGTGGGGATATTTTTTTTTTTGGGGGGGTTTTATATAGTTTTTGGTGTAATAGGGATGGGAAAATGTTTTTAGGGAGCTAAAATAATAAAATTAGATGTTAATATGACTTTATGGATTTGGAAGTGCATGGATGAATGCTTAAGTTTATAGAATGAAAACTTAGGCATAGGGAAATGAAAGGATTGTGGAATGACCATTTTTACACAAGAAATGTGGCTTCTTTCTACTAAGTAAACTCAGAGTTTAACTTAGCGCTTCCCATAGAATGAAGTGAAACAGGACTATTGGGCAGATCCCAAGGTCCTTGAGGGGATGTTAGTAAGTGATCTTTAAGGGAATGAAGGGGAATTAGTCATGCTTCCAAAGTCATGCAACCAAATAACTACCATGGTACCAGTGTCATTGATGAGATGAGTCCTTCTTGACAAGACAAAAAGTAATTATAACCTTGCTTCTGCAACCTCAAACTGCCTACCCAGCCTAATACACCTAGAATTTTTTCTTCCTTTGGATTGGGTGCACTTGAACTGGAAAACCTTGATTGTCTTCTTTTCTTTTGACTGCCCTCCTACCTAAATGTACCCTTATCTCTTCCAAGGGCCCAGATTAAGTAGTTGGGATCCTTAATTTCTCTACCTATCTACTCATCTGCCAAGCTTGAACTGTTTGGACAGGTATTCATTCTCTATTCTACAACAACAAATTTAAATACGGAATGGTCCAGATTGAACTGTTGGGCCATCCATCAAGTCTGATAAGCAGCAATGTCTTCACATTGTGAACTTGCAAAATAAGATAGCAGTGGCATCTTGACTAGCCACTTTCTTGGTCTCTAGGTTTGGGGTTCATTTTTGCTATTTTTTCTGACCAATTCATTTTATTGCCTTGTGATTATTCTTTTAAGGCATACCCTCTTTGCATTTTTTAATTTTATTAGTCTGTATACAAAATATGGAACCTCTACAGCATGCAAGGATGAACATATTTGGCACTTCCAGAGTCAATCATGAAAAATGAAACCAATTGGTATAGGAACCTAATAGTGGCTCCACTTGGGGATGGCTTTTCCTGGTGAAAAGCCAAGAACAACAGGTCAGATGGCCTTATTCTTATATGGCTGCTGTAATTCAAAAGTTCTGTCTCCTGGAAACCCATGATCTAAATCTGTGTAGCTTGTATGCAGTCCTTATGAGCTGATCCGTGTGAAATCATGGCTCTGTCTTTGCTAGTTTCTCTGAGTTCTTATCATGATCTTCATACTTCCCAAGTCCTTTTCTTGATTTCTTATGGTGGACTCAAAATATACATCAAAAAGTGATGCAGTTCCTTAATTTTTCTTCAAAATTTGCTGCATTTGGTTCCTTATCTAACTGTCGTAAATGAAAATTGCTGGAAATACAAATATTTATGTACAATATATAGCTGTGTTGTGTTCATCAAAGGGGATCAAAATAGTGCTTGAGCATTCGCCCATTGACTGGGCCCTCTTCAGTGTCCGTGCCATCTAAACTCTTCAAGAAATATGTGTTGTTACCTTGTACAGCCTGAATAACAAATGGTCCCTTCCAAAGAAAATCAAATTTCCCATGTTTCCCTTTATCTTCCCTCTTGGAGTCCCATTTCAGCACTTTGCTTCCTATGAAGAAATCTTCAGCTTTTGTTCTTTTATCAAATATCTTCTTGAGTTTATCTTGTAGTACCTGGGTTCCATGATATACTTCTTCTCTTGTCTGCTGCAAGTGAATAGTTTGATTGATCCTTCTGTGAATATCATTAGGTTTTGCTTGTATTTCTTGCAGCAACTTGATCATAAGGATTCCTAAAGAGGAGGGGAAAATAGCCTCTAGACCATACACTAATTCATATGGACTTGTTCCAATGGACCTTTTTGTAGTCAATCTGTCTACCCATAGTGCATTCACAAGTTTTAGGTGCCAATTCTTTTTATTCTCTTCCAGGACCTTTTTAATGATCTTGATGAGGCTTTTATTGGAGGATTCAGCAATGCCATTACCTTGAGGGTAATAGGCTGTGGAGTGACCCAAGGTAATGTGATATTTGTGGCAAAAAATGATCATTCTTTTGGATTTAAAGGCATCTGCATTGTCTGTTATTATCTTTTCCGGACAACCAAATTTAGATAGTATATTGGTCTCTAGGAATTGCATGATGATTGAGTCATTGGCTTGCCTACAAGGGATGGCCTCTATCCACTTGGTAAAGTAATCTGTGGCTATCAAAATCCATCCATGTTGGCCAGAATTTGAAGGGTGGATCTCCCCAATGAAGTCTAAACCCCATTTTTGGAAAGGCCTTTCAGTTGAAATCGGTTTGAGGGGCAAGGGCAATAGGTTTTTCTTGCCTTCAAAGATTTGGCATTTATGGCAAGACATCACAAATTTTTTCACATCAGCAAACATGGAAGGCCAATAAAATCCAGCCCTTAGGGTTTTATCAGCTGTTGATTTCCAATACAAATGTCCACCACAATCTCCTGCATGAAATTCCTTGAGGACTTTGTCAGTTTCATCCAAAGTTAGGCAGTTAAGCAAAATACCTTCATGATTTTTCCGAAACAACACATTATCTATCATACAAAACTTTGAAGCTTTCATTTTCAAGAATCTCTTTTTGGTTCTGGATAACCCTTGAGGAGCTTGCAAGTTTAATAATACAAAACATATATCAGTGTACCAAGGTGATTGTAAAAATGCTTGATTGATCTGTGGAGTCACCATCTCCTGTTTGTTATCCAGTTCATTGATGTCTAGGGCTTGAAAGTTGGTTTCAGTCATTAATTTGGCTAGCCCTTTTCCTTTTATGAGTTTTGTTGGCTTGATTTAAATGTCATATTCTAAAATGTTGGCTATCCATTTGCCCTTTTTACCTTCAATTCCCTCTTGAGTGAGAATATCTTTAACCAGTGCATTTGGAACATAGGCAATTATGTGAGAGTACAAGATATAAATTCTGAAATCCTTTCTGGCCTTCACGAGGGCATATGCCTGCTTCTCCATGATTTGGTATTTGAGTGGGGAATCTCTAAGTGCTTTGCTGAAAAAAGCAATGGGTTTCTCATATCCTAAGTCATATTTTTGTAATAGGACAGCAACAATTGTATGCTCAGCTGCAAAGGAAAAGATTATAAAGTCTTTATCAAACCTGGCACTTCTAAGAACAGGTGTTCTTGTCAAAGATATTTTGATTTCCTCAAAGGCTTGCTTGGCTTCTATTTTCCATTTTACTTTAGAGTCTTTCTTTAGCTTGTTATTCAACAGTCTAATCAGTTCGGCCAAATTGGGAATGAATCTTCTTAGGAAATTCATTTTTCCTAGAAATGCTTGTAATTATTTGATGTTTCTTGGATGAGGGACTTGAAGGATAGCTTGTATTTTGTCTTGATCTATTCTTATTCCATCTTTAGAAATTATGTGGCCTAGGATTTTGCCTTCTTCTAGGCCAAACAGTGATTTCTTCGGGTTCAATGATATGCCATATTTTCTACAAATTAGGAATACTTGTCTGAGATGTTCTAAATGTTCTTGGTCTGATTTTGAAAAAGTAGTAAGATCATCAAAGTATACTACTAAAAAGTCATGAATCTCTTTAGCAAAGGCTATGTCCATTGCCCTTTGAAATGTGGCTCCTGCATTCTTGATTCCAAAAGGCATTTTGACATATTTAAAGGTTCCCCAAGGTGTTGTAAAGGCAGTTTTGTCCTGATCATCTGGGTGAACCAGAATCTGATTAAATCCTGAGAAGCCATCTAATAATGAAATCCTTGAAGCCTCCACTACCCTTTGTAGGATATGATCCATTTTTGGTAAAGGGTGGTGATCTTTGAGAGAGAATTTATTCAAATTTCTTAGGTCAACACAAAGCCTTATCTCTCCAGTTTTCTTTCTAGTGGGTACTAGATTTGAAATCCATTCAGAGAATCTAACGGGTGCAATGATTCCGGCTTCAAACATTCATTTAACTTCTTTTTCAATCATGGGAAGGAGAACAGGATTGACCCTTCTAAGATTTTGTTTAAAAGGTTTTTGATTTTCTTTCAAGGGTATTTTATGTTGGATAACAGATGTGTCATAGGATTTGAGGTCCTCATAGCTCCATGCAAAGATATCTTGGAACTCTTTAAACAACTCAATGTATTTGAGTTTTTTATCAGGAGGCAAAGTTTTGGACAGTTTTACCATTCTCGGATTTTCTATGGTTCCAATATTGCAGTCCTCAATTTATGCATTCAGTGGTTGCATTTTTGGTTTTTTTGGGATGTCATTTGAATCAAATATATCCTCTAAGGGAGTTAGGCCTATGGGTAGGACATTGTCCTTCAGCTCAATTACTTCAGTTTCTTCCTCAATCATTTCATCAAAATTCATTTGTTTGAGTTCTTGTAGCTTTCTGTAATTAAACGTTGTTGGATTCAAAAGCACATTTGCTGCTTCAGCTGATATGTTTGGCTCAGCTTTGTCAATTTGTTGTTGATCATCAACAGTGCTTGTGTCTATGTTTATGCTTGAAAATTCTTCTTTTAAAGTCAATAAGTTGTTGATTTGGGTGTCATTTTCAAACACCTGCTAATTTTTTACATTATCTGGGAAAACATGTCTGTGTTTGATCTCAGCAGTGAAGTGATGATTGGGCTCAAAAGGCAGTTTACAAGTGCTGGCAAAGGTTGCCAAACTATGTGCATGTAGGTTGTGTTTTCTTGGAATTTTAGTGAGTTCTGATTCTAGGAAGGTGTTTAGTATTTCCATAGCTGCACCTCTATAAGCCCTTAGCCTAGGATCATTTGTCACAAAATTTCCCTTTATCTGTTGTATTATCAAATCTGAGTCTCCTAGAATTGAAATTTTGGTGACCCCTAGACATTTGATTTGTTTGAGCCCCTGCAAAAGGGCTTCATATTCGGCCATATTGTTTGTGCATTTGAAGTTTAGCCTATATGCATGACCTTGAGCATGGTCATTTTGTATGTTGTGTATCCAAATCCCTGCCCCTGCTCCTAATTTATTCACTGACCCATCAAACTCTAAGTAGCATAAAATTTCTTGATTAACACTTGTCTCAATAGTCCCAGGGACTTGTTTAGTGGGCAGTGAGCTTGGACTTTGTAGCTGGTTTGATATGTCAGTTTCACTTGTTACTTCAATCTCATCAACAATTTTGTGGTGTTGGTCACTAGATTGATCATTCATGTTCATTGTTGGTATTTTTTCTAGGAGCTTGGCCTCAGCTTTGGAGCACATGTCAGCATTGTATAATATAAATGAATCCATGTCAGAGTGAATGGAATAGATGGGGAAGTTCTAGGGTTTGTCTTGACTGCTAACCACATATTTCATCAATGTTTCTCGGTATAATCTCTTTGGCTAGCCAAAGACTGCAATCGTGGCATAGGACATGTCTAGCTGCAAAGATCCTTGGAGTTTTGCACCCCAGGATCTGGACAAAAGCATACCATACTTAGGTGGGATATCAGTTACCACTACATCCATCAAGATAGTCTTAGTTGGATATTGAACTAAAGATACACAAAGGTCTTTGATTAGGCCTAGACACCTAACCTGGCTGGAATCAAATGAGAACAAGTCCTTATATGGCCTTGTGATGTCTAGGTCTATCTTTTCCATCACTGACTTGGGCATTAGATTATGGGAAGCACCTGAGTCAAACATGGCATTATTTAACACTTTGTCATGAACATTTAAGCTCACATAGAATGGAGGAACTCCTCCATCTACTGATTTACCATTCACTTCCGGACCAAAAATCAGTTCTGGTTGGTCATCCAAAACATTGACTGCATCCATATTCTCTGATATTTGCAGTGACCTATTGATTTGTTGTCTGTAAAATTCATGTTTGGCCAATTCAGAGAGAGGAGTGGCTATTTTCAGCTTGCCAATTTTTGTTTCTAAGTTAAAAGGTTTTTCTATCTGATTCTTTATATTTTGAGCAGCAAGCTTTTCTTTTTCAGCTGAGTTTTCATTGACATTCTCTTGGTTATGAGCGCTGTTATGGGGTACATATGATTTGAAGTTATTTTCACTAGGGTTATTCAAATATTATTTTGAAGGATGGGGTGTGAATGAGTGGTTGTTTGAAGGTTGTAAATCTGATACATATTCCACAGTGACTTCCTTTGGGTCTATTTTATCAAAGGGTTCTGTTGGGACATCTTTATCCTTTATTTTCTTTGGCTATTTAGTATCTTTCAGCTTAGTAGGCTGAGGCACATCTATTGTTCTACTTCTCAATTTATACTGTTTATGAACCTCATAGACTGTTGCATCATACCCTTCTCTGAAATCAAATGACTCTCCAGATTTGGTTTGAAATTGGTTGAATTCATGGGCCTCTTGGTCATCTTACGTTAGAAAAATTTGTTGTTCGCTATCTAAACCCATTAAGTTAATGTGAGGGTCCTCTGTTGGTTCAATAGAGGTTAAGGCTTCTGCATAATTCTCTTGAAATGGGGGTCTAATGTTCCGATCAGGGCCAACCCTTCCCGTAGTAGGGTTTTGATTTTTTCTAAAATTTGGATTCCTGGCTGTGTTACTTGTTTGACCCTCCCAAGATGATTTTCTCTCAATGGTATCTACCCTATCTCCCAATCCATCCATCCCTTTGATGATGGCATCTAGTTTTCGCTCAAATGTTGAAGGTTCTTCTTTGAACGTTGTTCTTCTTTCAGTTCTAGCCCGGTTTCGTTTGGTAATCAAGTTTGCCTCTACACTAACAGCTACATTCTGCATGTCTGCTAGGCTTAATGGGGCTCTTTCCCTTAGTTGATATGCCATGTCTGAATCAAATCCATCAAGGAATTTGATCAAGGCTAAGTCAGGTGGAGGTCTAAGGTTTTGTGGGATGGCATTGTATACATTGTTGAACCTAGCACAATAGTCTTGGACAGTTTCTTGTGGACCCCTTTTTAAATTGTCATATTCAGTTAAAATGTGTAAAGGGTATTTCTTATTTTCCCATCTGTTTAAGAAGGCTTGATATAGGGTGTCCGGGTTGGCTATAGAGTTTGCAGCAAGTGACCTAAACCAAGTCCTTACATCACTAGTTAGACTTTGAACAAAGATCTTTATTCTCACATCATCATCATCAATCTCATAGTTTTCAAAATAATCCTGCATCTTCTTAGTGTGCTGTTGGGCTGTATAGGAACCAACACCATCAAAATAAGTGATCTTGCTTTGATAGTCTTGGGGCATAGACCCTGGATTGGCAGGCAACTGCAAGGGAGAATATATGTTGGCCATATTTACAGGGATGAATGGGGGAATAGGAGGAAATGGGACAGTTGGAACAACAGGGGCAGAGGAAGAAATATATGCAGTAGATGGAGGAGTGGAGAAGGTGCTTTGAGAAGTGGATGAAGAACTAGGGGAAGCAAGAGTAATGTGAGGATGGAATGAAGCTTTAGCAGGAGTTGGGATATAATTCTGCTGAATGGTTTGAAGGTCTGAATCAACAGATTTTTCTTGTTCTTCTTGTTTCTTAAGGGTCTTAGGGATCAAATTAGGATTTTCAAAAATAGCTGGGGGATTTGGATCAGGATTTGATCTTGTATAACGAGTTTTCTTCTTTGGAGCTAGCTTCTAAATCTGTTTTTGGTATTTTTGCTTGAATATGTTTAAAGAAGGGAAACTAACCCTTTCTTGATTCAGTTCCCCAGCGGAGTCGCCAATGATGTTATCACTCAGGCTGTTCCCTAGCTCCAGGAGGGAATACGGCCGAGGTAACCACTAACCAATCTTTTAGCTGCAGGTCCTAGCCTACCGGCAACCAGAGAGGGCTCTCTCTTTGTAATTTAGCTTTGTTTGGAGTATCTTAGGCTAGTTATGAAGCACAAGTTTTTGTTTGGTGTTTGGAAGGTGACATTCAATAAAATAGGGCAGTAAGCTAAGGGAAGTTTAGACCATTGGGTTGATGGAGTCTAATGGAAATGAGCCTCTGGGATGGTTTCTTTGGCAATAAGACAACTACAGAGCAAGATAACTAAACACAGAACAACTTTAAAGTTGAAATAAGCTGAACTAAAGTCAAGAAATGAAAGGCAATTAAGAATCTTTCATTATATTAACACAGGGAAATTGTATAAACATTATTAGGGAGCAGTTAAGAATTCCTCGATGATATTTAGAGTGAAAGAACCAGGGAAACAAGAGCAATCAAGAATTCTTGCTTATGCTAGTCCTGTGGAAAACATAAAAAATTACAGGAATTGAACACAGAGTACAACAAAGTAAATTCTGGGTTATCCTGCTTTCCTGTAACTTAGAACATGATATTTAGATGATAAGTAAGACACAAATATAGTAAAATAAGAGTACAAAAGACTTATTGATCCATGCATTAACACGAGAATCCTGCAATCTATCCTTTTGCTATCGATTCCACAACAGTAAGTTCACCAACAAAGCATTCCAGCAATTTTTATTTCTAAAGAGTTCTCAAAACTTACAGCGCAGGTCCAGAATGATATTCACCAGCTAACAATAATACATCTCTTTAGCAAGTATTTATAGGAGTTTACAAAATATCCCATAGGGAAATATCTGGGCATAAATTTATTCATCTACTCTGACAGAAGCAATAACTCATGTGGGAAAAACTGCACAGCAGTAACTGAGGAAATAAATGCACTTTACTGGCTGTTGTAAGTGTCCTGTTTGTTGTTGACTCTTTGACTCTGATAGTCGGTTGATGACCACTTTGCTGATGTGCTATCCTGTCATGCTGTGCTTTGCCACCTGTTTTTGAGTTTGTTTGAGTTCTTTTTAGCGCTCATTTCATCCACTGTCGATCTGAATTTTCGATAGCAAAGCCATATAATACAATTTGCTTGTTATGCAGACAATTTATAAGAAGAGAATCAAAACTACTTTAGAATCTCAAGCAGGTTTTTCCACCACTGATCTGTTGGTAATTGATGTCTTCTCAATTTAAATAATATCTCATCATCTTCAGTGTATGTATAATAATTTGGCCAGACTGGAAAGAGATGTGCTATCTCATGCTCAATGTAAAACAAGTCTTCTAGTTTATCATACAAACTTTGTCCAGAGGGAGGCACTGTTTCTTCTGAGCCACTTGATGATGTTGTAATCTGATTTTGCACATAAGTATTTAGCCTGTATGCATACTGTTCCTGTTTTAATAGCTTTTGAGTGCTAGGGACCAGGCTGGGTAAACCTTTGCTCTGTAATATTGAACTTTTATGTCTGAAGGCATGCACCTCTGTTTGCATTTCCTGACACTTTCTTTCTATAGTTTGAACAAAATTTCTCATGGTTAGCACTTTCTTACCTCTTACAATAGTCTATGTCTTGTTCTGAATGTTTAGAGCTGCTAGCTGCTCACCAGTACGAGTATTCAAAAAATGAATCAATTGATTATCTTGCTCAGGCTTATCTGCCAATAATGCTCTAGCCTTTTGAGTTTCATATTGAGCTACTGCCATCAATTCTATCAGCTCAAAAATAGTTTGTATTGCTGTCCATTGATTAGAAATAGCTTTGCCAATCTTATCCCACAACATTGTTTTTATTTCAGTCAGGGTTCTATGGAGAGTGAGGTCCTTCTCCAAGGCCTTTATTTTGTTCTCTAGGACCTTTACTTCCCTGGTCTTCTCGGCAACTGTCATCTTTGATTTATCATAACTAGCCTCAATCTTGGCTAGCTTTTCCTTGGTCTCCTTCATTTCTGCCATCTGTAATTCCAGAGCCTTAATTTCTTTCATCATAGCTTCCATGCTCAAACTGGCCTCTTGCAATGCTGCTGTTGTATTTGTTGCTGAAGTTGAGGCACCTGCTGCTGAAGATGGATCCAAGGGAGGTGTTGCTGTAGTGACTGTTGTAGGAGGAGCTGTGATTATTGGCGCTGTTTGGGGTGGCTGAGGGGCCAACTCAGGCTGTTTCCCTTGTTGAGCCTCTTCCAATGCTTTTTCTGTGTCTAACATCCTTTGGTTCATCCTCATGAGCAGGCTGACCACATCCTCTACTTCCTGTTGTTGTGCCACCTCTGTAGTTTGAGGATGTATGGTAACTGGCAGCTTTAATTGTCTTCTCAGGGCTACTATGTCTTCCTCCATTTTTCTGATTAAGGCCTGTGTGCCTTTGGGATCTTTTGGATCATGATCCAACTCTATAATGATCTCTTCCAAGGATTTTATCCTATTATCCCATGCCAGTGAGGAGGCTTTCTCCAGCTCTAGTTGGGCAGAAGTTGGTCCATCACACCATCCAGCTTTGGGGTTAACGCTACCAATCCATCGTTAGTGTCACCGATATGTTCAAGAGAAGTCATTCAGACAATTCACCTGTGTCTCACCCACTGCAATACCTTCATGCTCCATTCCTTCATGACCGCCACCCTGATCTCTGTATCGTCAGATTGTTTTCACCTCCAAAATCATTTACTTTTTTCCGTGTCTTTGATGTGGGATTCATTAAGGCCCTCCTGTGACGGGTCGCTTCTTGTCGACATCAACTCATTATCCAAGAAGTTGACTTAGGAACAACCTTTTCAGTACTTTGAAGCTTGCATGCCTCAATGGCAAGTTTCTCACTTTCGGTGACAAGTTTACATCAATGGCCTTTGACCAAGAGATTTTACGTGGTGTTTGATGCCAAATCCTTTTTCACACCACGTGAATTGCACTATAGTACCTTGAGGGTCATTGTCATTATTGGTGATTCCTCTCGCGCTTGTTAACAACTTACATCATTGGCTGGTAATCAGGCGATGTCTTTCCATGTTCGACTCCAGAACATTTTTCACATGGATCGACTTGTACTGCAAGTGAATATTGAACGAGTTTTGAAGACCCTGGATCTAGTTTCATCCATCCGGGATGCGATATATTCAGGAATATAAAGACATCAAGTGTACATCGTTACCGAACAAATGATCATCCAAATCAAAGGATGATGAGTCCAAATCATCAGTCTGCCACACAGACGATTGTCTGTCCTATGTACATGAAAATGAATTTATAAAGCTGAGCATG
>APFE031208084.1:0-15255 GCA_000404065.3 Pinus taeda
CCAAATGGAACCCTATTTCTTTATCCATGACATTATTAATGGCCTACACAAAATAAATATTTGTGTTGTATATTTGCACATTGAACACTAGTAGTGCTAGAAATGGTATAAGACGACTTATAAATACTACAGGGCATGGACCTGCTTTGTTTAAGTGCTTTATTCTCATTTTGGATATGACACTCACCATTTGGGACACTTAACAATGTTACACTAAATAGGAACAATTATGGACTATATTGCTTGCTCTAAGCAATTAGAAATCCACACAGAGAGCCTATGTAATTCGTTTTTCAAATAATGTTATATTAGTGGTCTCAAGGAAGAAATTCAGGCACATTTCATGCTGCAACACCAAAACACATGGTTGGAAGGTTATAATATAGCTAAAGAAACTAATACCATGATCAATGCATAAACCATGAGAATTGTATTCATCGCGCGCCATAACCCCTATTATGACTACCCCCAACTCAACTAATAACTGGATCCACTAGTTATCTCCTAAAGAGATGGAAAAACATAAACACCTTTGTCTTCATTATAACTAGAATGAGTGATATTTTTAAAAGGTCACAAATTTAAAGACCAAAAATTATTTCAAATTCATGTATCTCCACATGACTATTCAAAGGACATTCCTATTGAAGATACTCCTAAAGAAACATTAGAAGACACCACCTATACCATGGAATGTGAAGCCTCTTTGCGTGTTCCTTGTGAGGAACCCCAAATTTCCCTCCATGCCTTATTAGGTTTCTTGACACCCCAAATATTGAAATGATTGGCCTTATCAAGCACTGCAAAGTGATTTTTTTTAATTACAATGGAAACACCCAAAATTTAATTCATAGGAGAGTGGGATAAGAATCCCATTGTTATGTATGTCCCATATCTAGTTTTAAAGTTATGATTTCCAATGACGATACATTGAAATGTGGGGTCTGATGTGAAAATGTGAAAATACATATTGGTGAGTATCATATCAACGTGTTTTCTATTGAAATGGGTGGTTGTGATATTGTTCTCAAGGTGTAATGGTTACACACTTTGGGGCTAATCGCCATGGTTTTCAAAGAATTACACATGAGCATGTCTTTGGAAGAGTTGAAACATACCCTCAAGGGGATTATATAAGTTTCCCAATAAATCATCACTTATCATCATATAGAGAGGTTCCTAAAGAAATCCCACTTAGGTATCATTTCATACTTAAATTCCATAATTGTAATCAACACCATCCCACAAGTAATTTGCCTTGATTTTTAGCTAGTTCTCTCTACGCATCAGTAGGTATTTGGAACATCACAAGGATTACCACCTTCACACGGGGAACATGACCATGGTCATCCCCTCATTTTAGGTAGCCAACATGCAATACCCTAGTTTTAATCCCCATAATTATGACATAAATCTATATATGTGATCAATATTGATGGTTGAACAAGATGGTCAAGGGACATGTAATGTAAATCTCTCTCTCTCTCTCTCTCACTCTCTCTCAATAGAAAAACACAATACTATATAAAGAATCTGAGATGGACAATAATATGGGAGATATAATTCCACAAGAGGGTAATGATAAGGGTCTTAGAGGGGTCAAAGCTAGAAAATATAATAATATTTTATCATAACCAAAGCCCCTTACCTTAATATATGTTAAAAAATATCAACCATGGTATGCACGCCAAGGTACTTGTTGGTGGACTTCTTAGAGAGTTAAGTGGCTAGTTGGGAACATGGAGAATTAATGCTGGGACTTAATGGAATTTGAGTATCATTATGAACTATTATCCATTGTTTTGCAAGGTTTATGTTGTATAATTTAGCATTCGGTAATACATTATAGTCATTATGGAAGCATATTCATGCTGTAGAGTTATTCCATGTCTGGGAGGGAATTCATGCTATTAGTTAGGATACCATACTTGTAATAGAAGGATAATTATGTGTTTCTATGAATTTTGTTAAGAAAAGGGAATGTGTGAATGTTATTGGTGTAGAATCCATTACAATTGGATTTCTTGGAGCCCCTAGCTAATATATTCCATGGCTAGTCTATGATGGATCCCTAGAGGCAATAAGGATTGCTTGAGGAACTATGTGGAAGATAAAGGGATCACATTCATTGGGCTATGAAAATTAATGTAGGAAGAGAGTTGGCTAGTTGAAGTTGATGTAGAATTCATTTTCCTATGAGAATAATGAGTAATGGGTGTTGTGTATTGGTTATAGCTAGCCATAGGAGCTAGTTAATGCTTGTGGATGCATATCCCAAACTTAGGTGTGGCCTATTGTAGATAGAAATATTGCAACAACACCTATGGTTCGGTGGATTATCTAATTCCTACAACTAGTTGATATATTGATGGGTACCCAAATTGGCATATTTTCAACACATGTCTATAAAATTTTTGATATTATTCTTCCACTTTCCATTATCTCTTTATTCACTTTTTATACACTATCACCCCATTCCTAGGGTAGGTATGGCTACTCTCTTTCTCATCACTTTATGTTTTTTCTTATGCATTGTGTTGTGAAAATGTTATCTTTCATACTAATATTGTCAAACAAGAGAAAACAAACATAGTTGCAGCTCCTCTATGTGGTTGCAACTCCTCCATGTCAGTATGACTCCTCCATGTTGCTACAATTCTAGCCGTAAATCCACAACAATCATTGCAACTCCATGAGTTATAATCGAAAAAGCGCTACACAAAACCTTTATTATGGAATGTGATGCTTAAAGAAATGGAATTGGTGTTGTTTTAATGCAAGAAGGAAGACCCATTGCTTTTGAAAGTCATCCAGTCAAGGGAACGTATATACACAAACCTATTTATGAAAATAAATTTTGGGAATACTACATGCCTTGAAGAAATGGCGCTCTTAATGGGGAGACATTTCAAAGTAAAAATAGATCATGATAGTCTTAAATACTTTTTGGAACAAATATTATCTTCAGAAGAGCAACAAAAATGGGTCGTTAAGATGTTGGGTTATGACTTTGAAATCATCTACAAAAAATGGAAGAAAAATGTTGTTGCATATGCACTCTCAAGAAGGGATGAGGAAGTGGAAGTATTTATCTATGCCATTTCTGTTATATAACTTGACTGGATAACTAAATCAAGGGAGGAAAGGAAAAATGAATATGAGGTTTGGAGACTCATTCAAAACTTGCAACAAGATCTCAGTACATCTAATACATTTGTCTGGGAAAACGACTCATTATGGTACAAAGATCAGTTATATCTATGTAAAAATTCCCAACTCAAAGAAAAGGATCTTTTGGAATTTCACATCTCTCTTTTAGGAGGGTACTCAGGATTTTTAAAAACATACCACATGGTCATGAAGGAATTTTTTGGGATGGCCTTAAATATGATATTCATAAGCTTGTGGCAGAATGTTTTGTTTTCTAACAAAATAAAGTTGAGACAATTAAGACCCCAGGTCTATTACAACCTTTAGCCATTCCAAGTCAGTGTTGGGAGGAGCTATCAATAGATTTTATCATAGGTTTATCTAAGTTCAAAGGAAATAGTGTCATCATGGTGGTAGCTGATAGAATTACCAAGTATGCACACTTTTGTGCATTATATAGTCCTTTTAAAGTTAGTACAGTTACTATTGCATTTATGGAAAATATTCAAAAGCTACCTAGAAACCCAGATATTATTGTAAGTGACAGAGATCCCATTTTCACTGGAAATTATTGGACTAAATTATTTTCTTTTCTTGGTACTCAATTAGCTCATAACTCATCTTATCATCCTAAATCTGACAGGAAAAATGAGACAGTGAAAAAAAATTGGAAGGATATATTTATTGCTTTATATCTGATAAACAAACACAATGGATCAAGTGGTTACCTATGGTTGAATGATTTTATAAAACTTCCTTCTATATTACAACAAAAGTGACCCCATTTATGGCACTTTATGGATATCATCCATCATCCATCACATCATATTTAAGAAAAAATTCTAAGGTTCAAGCAATGGAAGATTACATCGAGCATCAACGACAAGTTCTTTAATTCTTAAAGGAAAACCTCACTCTGGCACAAAATCAAATGAAACAATAGGCATATCAACATCGCAGTGTAAGAAATTTTGACATAGGAAAATGGGTATTTTTACGACTACAACCATACAAACAAATTTCCCTCGAGAAAGCTAAGATGGATAATAAATTATCACCCAAGTACTATGGTCTTTACAAGGTGTTGCAAATTTTGGTGCTATGGAATACAAATTGGATTTGCCTGCGTCTTCCTCAATACACCCAGTTTTCCATGTTTCATGCTTAAAGAAGGTTATTGGTGACAAGCTCTCAGTTCAAACAATATTTCTAGCACTTGACAAGAAAGGAAAAATCATATTGGATCCTGAAGCAGTCACGGAAACAAGAACCCAACAGCTACGAAATCGATCAATTTCAAAGTATCTCATTAAGTGGAAGAACTTACTCATTGAAGATTACACTTGGGAGGATGAAAATTTTATACAAAAGAATCCATAACTACTCAAGCATTCAGGACAACACTTTGTTTGAAAGAGAGGGACATGTTAGGTCCCTAAATTCGAATGTAGCCCTCTAATTGTTATTTTTAGTGTAGGTCCCTTATTTTCATTAGTGTTCCCACGTAGCCCCCATAATGTTATTTTTGTGTCCCATATAAGTCCACTATTATTATTGTTGTGCCCTTACATTATTATTGTTATGTAGGATATGATTATATTGTGACCCCTTAGACTCCTATATATACCAATGAGGTTTTGTCATTTGAATCATCCAAAAATTGTTCATTTATGTGATGTAACGGTGGTTTCCCCCTCGAAAATGCTAATTTTCAGGTCGTTGATTTATCCTTTCTTCTATTTTGTGATCTGGTTGCATAACACTAAATTATTTTCATTTGTATGTTGGATCACATCAAAGGAGAGTTGTATGGTTAGTATTCCACAGTGGCATGAAGAGATAGTTGTGATTGTGTAGTATATCTGACCTGTAAATATAATAAAATTCTCTAATAAAATAAACCCAAGAGCCAATACAAGCTATTGCTATAATGAAAATGTTTCTTTATTAATGCAAAATATGCCCAATACTGCAAATAATCCCAAGAGAGATACAAGAACAAAATATAGAAACTTAAGATCTTTATTAATTTCAAACCCTTGAGGTAGAGTAACACCATACAATTACTCTTAAGGAAGGAGAACACTCCACAAGCCATATGTTTTTCAATGCAAAACCAATACTTGACATCCCTCAACGGAGAGTTTCTAGCCTCTATATAGACTTCATACATACAATACCATGGGCATATCAATACCATATATCCAATACTATGGGCCATAGTATATATCTAAAGGATAATAAATAAATGGGCCATAGTTTATAAATAAAGTGGTTAACCCGCATTATGCAAGGGACCACAAGTAGTTAGGAATAATGTGATAAACCCATTGTATTGAATGTATGGTATTGAGAGACCCATGGTAATGGCCTATGGTATTTTATGTATGAAGCCTATATAGACCTAGTAACTCCCCATTAAGAGATGTAAAAGATTATTGTATTAACAAGCATATGGCTCGTGGAGTGTTTTCCTTCTTTAAGGAGTAATTGTATGGTGTTACCCTACCTCAAAGGTTTTTTATATTAATAAAGAAGCATTTTCATTTTAGAAATATCTTGTATTGTCTCTTAGGTTTATTTTATTAGAGAATTTTATCATGTTTACGGGTCAGATCTACTACAGATTGTCTGTATGTTTGAGAAAGAACTGCTGACAAGTTTCATGGACTTGAAGGTTCATCTTCTAATTCACCTAGTAGATGGGGTTGAATTAGTTGGGGTGGTCTCTTGTCATTGGATGTTCTTCTTAGAAAGGTACATGAATAAATTTAAAAAATTTGTTCGTTAAATGGAAAAACCTGAGGGGTTTATGGCAGAGGGGTACATATCGTATGAGTATTTCTATTATGCTGGTGAGTACATCAAGCATATCGATAACACACTGGGTGTGGTGATTTGGGACGACAAAATGTATGAAGACAAAAGAGAAAGGGAGCTTCTCCGAAAAAATGGAAAAAGGTGCATGATAAAGAACATATGACTTATCTTTTGTCAAATTTCTACATAGTAAGTATTCACACTTAACTTTTTAATGTATATTTTAATCTCATTCGTACTATATATGTTGGTTTAATTTCATCAGCGAAGTCATAAATTGAAGCATCAACAAATTCATTCCTTACAATTTAGAAGCAACACAACCGTGGGTCGCATTGTATGAACAAAAGAGGAGGAAATTTGACAGTGACAAGAAATAATTGACACAGTTGAATGGTAGAAGTGTGCCTTATCTTGATCATTTAAAAGAAAATATGCCAATTATATGCCTTGATATTTGGGTTGATGACCAATTCAAAGAGAAATATGGTGCATCTCATAGTCACCCATGTGCTGAAGAGGATGTGCTAAACATAGGTATTGGGTGTAACAACTCGGTAATAATATCTTTCTATACACTTTTAACTACTTTGAATTGTAACATAAAATATATATATATATATAATATATATAATATATATATAATATGCTGAGTTAATTAGACCATAACACTGTGATTTTTTCACTTTTTAAGTTGTAGTTGTTCCCATACAATGTGGCATATGGACATAAATTTCGCATGGAGGACGTCGATGATGGATGCATAACACAAGACTCTGGAATGCAAGTCAAGTCTGACCAATCTAGTCGCGATAGCCACCATGATAGAAAACCCAATATAAGGGACATTAGGTTACGTTAGAAACATACAAGAAATCATTGAAGTGGACTTTTCTTCGTTCCAATGTGTTATTATTAGGTGCAAGTGGTGGGACACCTTTGATCGGAATAATGTAAAGGAATATCGTGATAATGAGTTGATATGTATCATCTCTAGAAAGATGTGGCATGAAGTTAGGGAGCCTTATATTTTCCCCAAACACTACAACCAAGTGTTTTTTTACCCATATGTGTTGGATATGGATTGGTGGTTCGTATTAAGACACGACCCTAGATCAAAACATATTTTTTAGAACATTAGGGTTGGCATGCCAAGCGAGGAAGATAATCAAGGTACTGACAATGGCGAGTGATATGTACTTGTATTATTTCATCATTTATACTATTGTTGTATGTTTTCATTTTCTTTATTTCGCTAATTATATTTTTTTTATTCATCTTGTTGGCATTTCATATAATTGGTAAGATTCACAAACATTTTTACACGTTTTTTATTTTTTCCTTTTTTATCCAATGGAAACGCTTTTACACTTAAAACTAAGTCTTTCCAATAATGTAATTTATAAATTAAAAAATTTAATTTGAACATATTTTTTTAATTCTAAGTTTTTGATAAGTTTAATTTGGATTTTGTGATACTTTGGTTTTTAACTTAGTTGTTTGTTAGTTTACATACTTTTATCATTGCTTTTAGAAATATTTAAATTATGCCCCCAATGTTGACTAAAACTACAATTAATGAAGTAATTTAAAATTTTGATAGCAATAAACTTATGCAATAATGACAAAAACAAAAAATATAGGAAAATTTGCATCCATATTTTTTTTTTTTTTTCACAAAGTCGGATACTCATATATTTAAAAAACTGTGGGCGCTAAAACTGTTACATAGGATTCGAAGATAGCAATCCCGAATGAGGTCCAGAATCGGGACGCAGCCCGTGACTTCTGTGTGTTTGATTTAAAAAAAGAAAGCTGGAAAAGATACCTACTATACTGTTTTACAAACAATCCATCTATGAGCTTTACTTTACTGTTCATTTAACTAATCATCTAAACCGGTTTTCTTCATAATTCCTCTGTTCTCCTCTTTGGTCCTCTTTTCGACTTTCTTCGGTGGCTGCCACTGCCTGCTTGCTGTCCGTGAGTTGCTTTGAGAGGGTCGGTCGCCTCCTCCAGAGGTTGACACTTCACCATGTATACCTTTCATTCCTTTTTCAATCCCAGGTCGATGGTCTTCCTTGTGGCGCTGCGCTCTCCTTGATTGCATAGTGGGGTTTGCTGGCGTGACACTGTTTAGAGAACATAGCTTAATAATAGTCCATGATTTATGCCTGAGGACGGCAGGGGAGGCGCTGGAGCTCAATAAACTGGGCGCGCAACAGAGAGACTCACTCCCCTGGCTAACTTCACAATGGGGCTGAGAGGGAAGGACGCTCAAAGGAGCAGGTATGAGAAGGAAAGGAGCTCTGACTGAAATACAAAGGAGCAGAGGGATGGATCGCAGCTTGGAAAAAGGATTGGCAGAAGAAGAAGATTGGGCTTCTGGATTAGAATTCAGAACATTATTGGCACTGGTATCCTCAAGAGCGGGGTCACTTTCAGTCGAATCAACAGGGGGTCGAGTGATTCCTGAGGAGCATGCAAGGCGGGAGAAGAAGCTAGAACAACAGCAGCATTTTTTGGCCATTGTTATGATTATGAAAGGTTGGGCTGGGACTTCAGTACACGTATGAAGAAACAAATTTGAAAATTGCAAGCTTCGAAAGATTGATAGAAACTTGAGAGCGAATATCGATAATGGGGACTCATGACAGAAAGCCAATCGAGCCTGAAGGGAGATCACGCACAAGGGTGGACTCGAGAAGGATGACAGAGTGTGAGGGGAGTGGGAGTCGTCCAAATACTTGCTGGAGGGGTAGATTTTGATCTGAGAATACTCTGGGGGACATTCTGGATGGCCAGAAGGGCATTTTGACAGATTAGGGAATATCTTTATCATAGATTATGTCATTTTCTCTTGCCTGTCCCTGATGCCTGTTTACTGCCATGTTAGCAATGGAGTCTGCTTCTGCGTTATGCTCCCTCAACACATGTCTGAAGGTGACCTCCCCCAAACTTCGAATGGTTTCTTTGATCCGCTTTCTGATGTTGTTGAGGCATTCTTTGTTAAAGTCTCTGTCCTGGATCATTGCAGAGATTAAGATAGCCGAGTCCCCAATTATTATTGGGTTCTTTATCTGCCAGTTGGAGAGGATTGTGGTGCCGAGGAGGAGACTATATGCTTCAGCTGCGTTGTTCGAAGCTGATCCCAATCCCCATTCATAACTGCAGATGATTTTTCCTTCTTTGTCTTTGATTATTCCTCCTGCTCCCGCAGCTCCGGGATTGTTCTTTGAAGCTCCGTCAAAAAACAGAAGAGGACGGTCTTGCTTGTTTATCCACTGCCTTATTTCATCCTTGTTTCCCCTGAGTTTCCAGTTAGCCTTTTTCTGGGTGGCTTTCTTCTGTGGTGAAGGTTGCTGAGCATGGTTCACATTGAAATTGTTGTACCAGTCCCGTTCCTCTTGTGCCCAGCTGAGTTGGTTTGGGGGTGCTATGTAGTTTGCACTTACGGTCTCCGAGATGTTTGCTATGGTTTTGGCTAGAACGCTGTCCATGTTAGGCCTCTTATTGTTGAAAACAAATTTGTTCCTTTCAAGCCAAAGATTCCAGCATAGTGTGGCTGGAATGCACTTCCATATTCTTGTAATATTATTTTTCCCCTTCAAAGAGTATGGATAGACTCTTTTCCAATTCTTCTGAAGGTTATGCATTTGGTCAGGGGGTCCTTTGATGTCTAAGGGTCTCGTTATGCTAGTCCAGCAGCTTTGAGCGAACGGGCAAAGAAGGAAGGAGTGCTGAAGGGACTCTTCCTCTGCCCAACAGAAGCTGCAAATCGAAGGCCCTTGTATCCCCCTCTTTTTCAGGTTCTCCGCCGTGAGGATTCTTCCTTTTAAAAGAGTCCAGTTGAAGTGCTTTACCTTTGGGAGACATTCTGTCTTCCAGGCCACTGAGTAAAGGTTCCAATTGGCAGTGGGGTTTAAATTTTGAAGGGATTTATATCCTTCTTTAACAGTGAAGGAGCCTCCCCCCGAGTCCCAGATATATCTGTCCTCTTTGTCCCTGTTTGTTGGGGCTAATCCAGCTAAAGAGAGCTTCAGATTTAGCCACAAGACTTTTAATTCCGGAGGTAGATTCAAGTCTTTCCAGGCCTGCCATCTGTTTTGGTTCCATAAGGATATGTCATACATGGTGCTTATGTGCCTCTCCTCCATCCAAATTTGAAGAGGTCGAAGCTCTTGGAGGAGGATTCTTGGATTGGAGTTTAATATTCTATCAGTCCAAATATTAATGCTTTGACCATTACCTGGGAGCTTGGAAACGTTTTCCTTGAAATGTGGCAGAACTTTCTTCACTAGGCGCCACATCGGAGTGCAGGGCCTGTCTGCTATTGGATCCTTGAGGATATTGGAGTTTGGGCCTCTGAGATACTTCCTTTTGATTGCTTCCACCCACCATGAGCCAGTTCCTGTGAGCAACCTCCAGATCAGCTTGAGCCCCAACGCCTGGTTGGAGAGGCTTGGAATTTTTATGGATAGGCCACCTTTTTCGTAAGGAAGGGTAACTTGGTCCCAGCTAACAAGGCTGAATTTTTTTGAGTCTTGTTTGCCTCCTTGCCAGAGAAAACTTCTCATTATGAGCTCCATGTGTTTGTGGATACTAGCAGGGGCCATCATGATTGCGTATTGGTATATTGGGAGTCCAGAGAGGACGGCCTTTATGAGGATTGATCTGCCAGCTAGGTTGAGCCAAGAGACTCCCCAGTTTTGGAGGTGTCCTCTCATTTTTTCGATGTGGTTTGTCCATACTTCAGCTTTAATATGTTCCTTTGCCAGCGGCAGGCCCAGATAAGTGAAAGAGTTCCAATTGATTTGGAGCGGGATCTGCAAGATTTGGGAGATTCTTTGCTGAGTCTGAAGAGGCGTATTCCAAGTGTAGAGCCTGCATTTTCTGTTATTCAATTCTCCTCCCGAGGCTTGAAGAAAGGCATCCAGAATCTTTTTAAATCTCCTAGCCATTAGACTGGATGCACCCCCAATTAATAAGGTATCATCTGCAAACAATGAGTGGTTTACTTCCTTTATCCCTCTCTCAATGCGGATACCTGTAATTTCTTTCTTGTTGCGCAGATTTTCTAGGTGGAGGCTGAGAGACTCTGCCATGATAATGAAAAGAAAGGGGGAGAGGGGGCAGCCCTGCCTCAGGCCTCTGGAGCTTCTGAAGGAAGAGCTGGGCCTGCCATTGATCAGTGGGGCGGTCCAGGAGTCAAAGATACATGCTCTGATCAGGCTGATAAAGTTAGAAGAGAAACCAAATTTCTTAAGAACCGCACAAAGGAAGGAGTGGTCTACTCGATCGAATGCGTTGGCCATGTCCAGTTTAATAATCATTCCACGCTCCCCTCTGTTGTAACTGTTGTGGATTGCCTCCTGCACTAAAATGACATTATCAATGATCTGCCTCTTGGGGACAAACCCTCCCTGGTTCTCTGAGATTATGAGGGGAAGAAGATTTTTTATCCTGTTTGCTATTATTTTTGTGATGGTTTTGTAAGAGACGTTACAAAGCGAGATTGGCCGAAATCTATCAAAGGATTTGGGGTCGGCTTCCTTGGGGATCAGGGCTATATGAGAAGACTTTGTATTGTCCCCCAGTTTATGTTTTCTAAATGCATTTTTAACCATTCTTACAAAGTCCTTCTTTATAATGTCCCAATGCTGTTTGTAAAATGCAACGGTGAAACCGTCCGGCCCGGGGGTCTTGTCCTGCTGCATGCCGAAGATAGCTTCTTGTATTTCTTCTGCTGTAGGTTCTTGCTCCAGCTTGCGATTGTGTTCCTCTGTTATCTTGCTTTCAGTTATACTTAGGAAGTCATCGCTGTCGTGGTGCTGGTTCGCTGAGAGGAGGGCTTTGAAGTGCACATGAGCTGCGTTTTTTATGGCTTCTTGGTCCCTGAGTTCTCTCCCATCTACTTCGATTCTGTTTATCTGATTAATTGCTCTTCTAACCTTGACATTATTGTGGAAGAATGAGGTATTTTTATCCCCAGCTTTTAGCCAGAGACAGCGAGATTTTATTCGTTGTTCTTCCTCCTCCATGCGATTTTGCCGGTAAAGCTCTTTGTACAGTTCTTTTTCCTTGTTTAGGTCCTCTGCTGTATATTGCATCTGCTCTTTTTCTTTGTGCCATCGTTCCATTTCCAGATGTAGCTCAGCTTTCTTTTTCATCTCAGCATTTGCGTTTTCCCTAGCCCATTGCTTTATGGCAGTCCTGAGATGTTTTAGCTTTGACTCCCAAACGAAATGGGGGGAGCCAATAACTTCTTTCAACCACTGTTCCCTTACCAACGTGCGGAAAGCCTCGTGGCTGTCCCAAGATCTGTTATATTTAAACGGAAGAGGGCCGAAATTTAATCCTTTGTCCATGGAGAGAACCACGGCCTTGTGGTCCGATGCTGTGCCATGAACTATGCGGCTTCTAATTGTTTGATAAATTTCTGCTACTCTTTCCTGTACAAGTAACCTGTCCAGCCTCTCCTTTATGTTGTGGATTCCTGCTCTTCTATTTGTCCATGTGTATTTCCCATTAGTTAGGGGTGGGTCGATCAGTTTGAATTGCTGAATGATGGTTTCCAACTTGTCTCTGAACTGATCAGCATGGAAAATCCCCCCATACTTTTCATCTATCTGCCTTATAAGATTCAGATCGCCTCCTAGGATTACCCCACTGTTGTGAGTGATGCTAAGGTCCATTTCTAGGGTGTTCCAGCAACTTGCTTTGTCTCTGTAGTGATTAGGAGAATAGATATTGTAGATATGGAGAGATTCCCTGGTGTTTTTGCTCCTTAGATCTGATCGGATCCACCAATTACAAAGCTGGGAGCTAATTAATTCCCATTTGTTTGTATTCCATAAGGTTCCAATGCCTCCTGAAGCTCCTGATGAGCCTTTTGAGATGCCTTTATAGTTTCTGAATCTTTGGGTTTGAAGGAGAAAGTCTTGCTCGGAAGTTTTAGTCTCCTGGATTAGGAAGATATCAGGCTTTTCCTGGTTAATGAGATCCTTGATTGCGTTTAGCTTTTCAGGTGAGCCGAGCCCCCTACAGTTCCAAGAGACTATATTCATTATTTACCAGTATTAAGGTGGATTCCTGACTTCTCCTTGGCTTTCTCGCCACTTCCTTTGAGCTTGCCTAAGAAGGAATCCATTGGTTGCTGGGTACCTGTTGCCATTTCCTTTGCTGCTGTTTCGTCTCTTAGCTCTCTGTTTGTTTTTCGTCCGGCTTTTCTCGGGGGATCAGATGGCTGAGGGGCTTCCTTGGCTTTGTTCCTTGTAAGAATTCTTTCAACGGTGGGGCGGGGGGAGGGAGGAGGACTAGAGCAGGGAGAGGCATGGAGAGGGGAGTGAGGGGGAGAGGCCGGGGTTTCTGCAGATAGGGATTCGAAAGGGTTGGAAGAAGGGGGGGGGGAGGAGGAGGGGGGGGGGGGTGTTTAGAAGGTGGATGGGCTGTGGGATTATTACCCGAATTCGAAGAAGGCTTTTTCCTTTTTACTTGTTCCCAAGATCCTTCAGGGTTTTCCTCGTGATGTGTGGCTTCATTTTCTTTTAGTTTACTGCATCTATTAGCAAAATGGCCGTATTCATGACATACCTTACACTTGAAGGGTAGTTGTTCGTAGTCCAGCTGTTGAATGTGCAGCCATTGATCCACTCTTAGCTTTACAGCTTCCGGCAGTCCTTTTCCAAGATCGACTTCAACGCAGATCCTGGCGCACGCATGCATGTTTTCCTTTGGCTCCGATCTGTCTATATATTTTCCCGCAGCATTGCCGATAGCTTTAACTGATTCATCCCCCCAGCAATGCAAGGGTAGGTGCGGGAGGCGCACCCAAACAGGGACCGCGCTGGGGATGTCCATCTCCGGGTCAAAGTCCGGGGTCCAGCGATTCAGATATAAACCTCTTGTATCCATGAAATAAGGCCCGTTGCGAAAGATGAGGTGCTTGTCTTCCTTCGTTTCGAAGAGGAAGGTGTAGTAACCACGCCCGCAGAAGCGGATGGCTATCTTCCCTTGAATCATTGTGCTCTAGTTACGCTCCACCCATTTTTGGACCGTTCTTGGAGAGGGCCAGAGGCCAGTGAACTGACCAACTAGTCCTCTTTCAGACAGCGTTATTGCCGATTTTCTGGGCAGAGAAGGGGGCAGATTTACTTCAGGAATTTCTTCGAGCTTCTTGATGAACTTTGACTGGGAGGGGCGAGATCTGGCTTCTGAATGGTTCGAGAGGAGGGCTGCGAAAGATTCCTCAGGGGATTCAGGAAGCGGAGGGGGGGAAGCGGATCCTGCCATTGCAGGCCCGCAGAGCAGATCTGGAGGACAGCGCTGCCAGGGAGGGGGACCCCGAGGGCGGAGTCAGCGCAGGAGGCGCGGGGCAAGGCGGCAGAGGAGGCCCAACCAGGCAGAGCCTGGGGGCTGGGTCGAGGGCGCGGGTTCAGACTGTCAGGCAGCAGAGCGCAGGCAGCCGCGATCCATTATAAGAATATAAATTATGGACCCTTGAAGAAAGTCCACTTATACTTATTATCAATAAATTAAAAGACTTATTTTTCGAGAAAAGGCATCATAGTATATGGCTATTATAAATCACATTTATACACTCATATTAACGGACATAACTAAGTACAAGTCAATAATATAATTATAGCTCCAGTTTATTTAAAATATAAATTAAAAAAAAGACTTTAAATAATGAAATTAGATGCGTTACGATTGAAAAAGTTCAATGACATAATTCATCTATGATAGTATGTAACCAAACCTTGATAATCCACTTATCAATCATTATCATCATATATATGTTGTTTTAAGAAATGCAAAATTATTTACAATATGTTTTTTTTTAATTACATATCACATTTATGCATTCACATTAGTGCATTTTATATGTAAACAATGAATAATTGACTTTCTACCTTGTTGATTTTCAATATGATATGATTGCATTTACAACCATTAATTGATTTTAGCATATAAATTTATGAAAACTATCGATTGAGAAATCACATATCTTATGCTTCAAAAAGATCAAATCATTTACCTACGACACATTTGTCATTAGCCTTAATAGTGAATAATGCATTGTGAATAGTGAATAATGCACATAATATTTAACAAGTAAATTATTATAATTTCTTTAGTAAGAATAACACCTTTGTTTGCAAGGAGTTTTATTTTAAAACTTATATTTCACATTTATATATGATTATTGATACATATAAGTAAACATAAGTCATTAAAAATAACATGCCTTGATGGTTCATATAAGATAATTTGAATGGAAAA
>APFE031208090.1:0-65803 GCA_000404065.3 Pinus taeda
GGACAGAGTCGTAATATCACCAACATCCACCCTCAAAAGTAGCATTTTGGCATAATTGCACTCATCGCCCATTGCAGGACATTCGGGCTTTCAGAAGACGTATGCGCGCACCAGAAGATCATTCTTTTGGACTGGTATGAAACAAGACATCCTTACTTTCGTAGCAGAATGTGACGTCTGTCAACGCCACAAAGGGGAAACAATCAACACGCCAGGCACATTACAACCATTGCCCATTCCGGCGTCAATTTGGACGGAGGTCTCCATGGATTTCATTACAGGTCTTCCAAAGTCTGGGAACAAGTCAGTCATCATGGTAGTTGTGGACCGACTGTCGAAGTATGCTCATTTCTGCGCCCTACCCCAACCATTTACACCAACGTTGGTTGCCCAAACTTTCATGGATCAGATCTTCAAATTGCATGGCATGCCCACTTCTATTGTGTCCGACCGCGACCCAATCTTCACCAGTAATTTTTGGCAGGAACTCTTCAGAATAAAAGGCACTCAACTCAAACTCAGTACTTCATATCATCCGCAAACAGATGGTCAAACCGAAGCAGTCAACAAATGTCTAGAAACCTACCTTAGGTGTTTCACTTCAGAAAAGCAACACCTTTGGGTACAGTGGTTACCTGTGGCGGAATGGTGGTATAACACCAGCTATCATGCCACCACCAAAATGACTCCCTATGAAGCAGTCTATGGTCAACTTCCGCCTTCCCCTATTTCTTATCTCACGGGGTGCTCCAAAGTACAAACCGTGGATCAACTCCTACAACACCGCGCAACCATGCTCACCCACCTGCGCGAGAATCTTCATCAAGCTCAGAACCGTATGAAGCAACAGGCTGACCAACATCGCTCAGAGCGCCAATTTCAAGAAGGATCAGGTCTTTTGAGGCTGCAACCCTATAAGAAAACATCACTCAAAGACAAGGGTTGTCAAAAGCTCTCTCCAAAATTCTATGGACCATACCAAGTACTTCAGCGCATTGGAGAAGTGGCTTACAAGTTGGCTTTGCCACCTACAGAAAAAATCCACCCAGTTTTCCATGTATCGTGCCTCAAGAAAGTGATTGGGAACAATTGTCGAGTTCAAACCAGTCTACCTGAATTGGACGAGGAAGGGTCAATCTGGCTTCAACCGGAACAAGTTCTCGACACACGAGACAAGCACCTGCGCGGCCGCATGATTAAGGAGGTCCTCGTCAAATGGAAAGACACCTCTCCAGAAGATGCAACTTGGGAACCAACCACTATTCTTCAGCAGTTTCCGCAGCTTCAGCCTTGAGGACAAGGCTAGTCTTAAGGGGGAGGGCATGTTTCGGTCCCACCCTAACCCCCTTATTTATGTCACGGGATCACGTCATAGTCAAGAGTCAATAAAGCCCATATTAATATTTGTAAGTGGTTAACCCGCAATTAATGACAGGACCACAGTTAGTTGCAAATGGGCGGTAGTATTAGATAGAGGATAAATGGGCGGTAGTATTAGATAGACGGTATTAATAAAACACACGGTATTGGCCCGTGGTATTTCATGTATGAGTCATCTATAAAGGATAGAGACTCCCTGCGAGGAGTATCGTGTCTTGTTTTGTAATCGAGCTCTGCTCTATTGGAGGTTGCCCCCTCGAAGAGGCCTGTGAACATTTCTCTATGAGTAATAAAATCATTGCTATTCTGTGTTCTGGGTATATTTTCTTCGCATATTCTGTGTTCTGGGTATCTTTTCTTCGCATATTCTCTGTTAGGTATTACTTTTCAGGTTAAGAAGCATAACATCATAAGACCATGCAAACACATCAACATATTTTTGTAAAGATCTACATACTTTTGTTTATATTCTTTTGGAAAGTCCTTTGCCAATTTGACTAACTTTGGTTGTTGCTCCGTTCCAAGATTGCAGTCTTCAAGATCATCTTCCAAATCTGTTTTGTTTGCATTAAAAATAACACGATTTGCATTGAAAATCCTTTCTAGGGGTACTAAACCTTTTTGGATCACATTGTTTTTCAGTTGCACTATCTTCTGACCTCCTACATAATTCTTCAAAGGAAAATCATTATTTGGTTCTTCTTCTTCTTTAATTTCATCCTCTTGATAGATCTCTAGATTCGAAAATTCACCTACCATTTCCAGAAATATTTTAATTTGCTTTTCATCTTCAAAAGACTGCCAGTATTTTATATTATATGGAAAGGAAGGTGTACTCCTGATTTCAACTTCATATCTCAGCCTAGGATTTAACAGATGCTTGAAATTACTAGTTGCAATTGCCAATGAATCAACTAATCTATTACCTTCCCTTGGTAAAAATTGTATGTTAAAAGCATAAAATAAATTATAAACTAAATCCCACACTACATTTAAGCCTTGGATGTTTTGTTTGTCATTGATTCTTGACTTTTTTTTTCTGTTGTGGTTCACGGCCTGCAACTGGCTGCTACATCCACAGGAACGGATCACGGCAATTCCCCGAAGGGAACTGCTCGTCGGCTTTTTCTATGCTAAGCCTGGCCCCAAGGGCGTCGAGGAGATTTGACCCCGTGACCTCCCATTAGCGAGGTACTTAGCAACGGGAACTCGACCATTTGAGCTATCCCTTGGGGTTCATTGATTCTTGACTTGTTTAACAATCAATTCAAAATCCCCAAAAACAGAAATACATTATATTCCTATGTTTTTAACGGCTTGTAAACCAAGAACTAGAGCCTCATATTCAGTGATATTGTTTGTGGATTCAAACTCTAATTTATAAGAAAAGGGAATAATACAAACTTTAGTGGAACGCAAAAGAACCCCAAATCCATTCGTTTCTTTTAAATATACACCATCAAAATAAAATTTCCAAAATCCACTGACTATTGCTTCCTTGTTTTGAATTGCTAAAGGAACCTACACTTTCATATCTTCATCAATTTCCTCAGATTCTTGCAACATGAAACAAGAAAAATCATCATTTTCCTTACTGTAAATAGGAGAATTACTTGAACCCTCCTTGGTAATACTTTTCACAAATTTGGTCTCCCAATACAACCTCCTTTCTTCCCCACCAAAAACTAGAATGATAACATATGTAAAATCTAATTTGATCGCTCCTCCCAACTTGTCTCCCCATGATCTAGAAAGTAACATTCCAAATCGAGTTGGAATGTTTGAAACAACCACATCCATTACAATGCTTCTGGTTGGAATCTAGGCCAATGAAACTACCAAATCTTTAATGAGTCCCACACATTTGACCCTTTTTGAATAAAAAGAGTACAGGTCCTTATAAGGTTTTGTAATTTGAAAATTAAGGTGCTTCATAATTGAGAGAGGCATTAAATTATGAGAAGCCCCTAAATCCAACATGCAGTTATGAAGAATAAAAGTATGCATCAAAAGAGAAATATAAAAAGGAGGAGTGGAAGAAACATGTTCTTCCCCATGAGGGCCAAACATCACCACTGGCCTTTCTTCTTGTAAATTAACTACATCACCTGAATGATTATCTTGAGAAAAAATTATGAAATTAGAAACCTGCTTTTTGTAATAAGGTGTCTTCACTAATTCAGCTAATGGAATTGGAATTTTTATTTTCACTAATTATTTTTGCAAATTAAAAGAATGAACCTCCTTCATAACTTTTGATTCTTCCTCTTCATTTAAATTTTGCTTTACTACAATTTGTGAACTGATAATAGGCTTCTAGGATGGTTTGTGTAGCACCCCCGTGCCTTTCTTACTCTTTGAACTCTCTCCTTGATGAACTTGGACTGTTGGGACTGAATTTAGTGGTTGTTTTCCTTTATCATTTTTATTTGGAGATTGTTGTTGAACTGCTTGATTGGATTGATCTTCCACATGGTCTTGAATTCTTGATCATATTTTTTATGCTATTCTGCTTGCATGAAATCTATGAACCTTTTACAATATTCTTTGATTTCTTTGTCGTCTAAAGCAACCCGAGGTTCCAAAGTTGATTCCTCATTAATGATTGTTTCTCCTTCATCTTAAGACAAAATATAATAATTAGTTTCCTTCATTTTAAGAGTCTCTTCCATTGCTTCTTATGGTTCATCTTCAATATGTAAAGCTGGTTGCACCTGATCATTATCTCTTTTGACTCTCTGCATAATTTGCAGTCGCTGTCTCCTGAAATGAGGATCAAAATTTATATTTTGTGTTTTTTGAATTTGCCTCAGAGGATTTTTATTTTCCAGCTCTAATTTTACTAGCTTATTTGATAGATTTCTAATAACTTTAGTCATTTCATCTAGCTTTTGCTCATGAGAATATTTAGTCTAACTAGTAGGCTTAACTTCTTCCTTTCCCTTCTCTTTATCTTCAACTTGATCTTTTGATTTAATCTTCCATGCAACAGATAAATTAGCTTCAATTTCTAGTGCATCAGTTTGAATTTGGTCCAAAATAGGGGATCACTTTTCTCTCAAAGTAAAACCAAAATCAAATTCAAATGCCCCTACAAACACCACTTTTTCACCTGCAAGTGGTGGTTTTATTTTTGTAGGCAAGCTATTATATAACTTATTAAACCTCTTGATGAATTCAACTACAACTTCATCTGGTTTTCTCTTAATTGCATTAAATTCAGTGAGGAAATAACTACGAGCTTTCTTTTCATCTCATCTTTGTGTAAATGCATTTTTCTGATTCTTCCCAAGTATTTATTGAATTAATAGGAAGTGTTTTAAACAACTTTATTTCTTCTCCATCTAGTTATTGTACAAAAATACTCATTACCACATCTAGGTATTCAACATTCATTTTTCCAGTAAAGGCACAAAAAGTTGCCACATGATTTTATGTTGTTAATTCATCCTCCCCTATAAATATAGGTAACAAGTTTAAATAATATTGAGGCATGGCATTCATGGGTTGAGGAAGATTCAATGATGCATATCTGTTTAGAAGAAAAGATGGAATCACCATGTTTTTATTTTGAGATGAAACAGATAAATCTCATGCCTAAAATACAAAAGACTGATGTGGGATGACAGAAATAGGGACTCGCTAAGAAACAAGAGAGACAGTCTGATGTAAAACTGACAAATCAATGGTGTTGATTTCTTCAATTTCTAGGAAAGAAAAGGAAACATATTCAAAAGATTGTTCTTCAAGTGTAGGTTTTGGAAAGATATTATGAGGATAAGACAATCTTATTTGAGAAAAGTCAAGATTCCTAATAACTTATAATGAATGATAAGTTCTGGGATATTGAGAGACAAAACTGGTACTAAGAGCTGATAAGGTAGGGTTTGGAGTTATTAGAGATTTTTTTTCAAAACTCTTCGAGAAAATAACTTCTCTAGATTAGAAAGGACAAGATCCTTTTGTTGTGAGGTGTCAAACCTCATGTGAGGCCTTTTAGGAGCTAGGATTGCTTTTCTTGTTGAGATGAATCAGCCTAGACACTTTCTTTTCTTACCAAAAGAAATAAATGACAAATAAGAAAAAACAAGGAAAAATGACTTCGTTCTTCATTCCCAGGAAACGACACCAAAAAATGTTGTACCTTGGAAGACAACCTCTGACTGACAATAGTTTAGTGCTCGAGACATTTATCCAAGACTATGAAATTATCAATTTGCTGTTCCTTTTTTCAAAACCTTAGAAATGTTTATTTCATAGATAATGCTTTTAAATATTCTTTGGGAAAAACACTCTTTCAAAGTGGCCTTCTAATGGTGAATGTGATTTTAAGTTGTAGTACAGTGAGTGAATTTTTTTGAAGAAAACCTTAATCAATAAGCTACTTGAAGAAAATTCTCTTGTCTTCAAATTTAGCAAAAATATGGAAGTAAGATGAAATGGAATACAGAAAAGAGGAGTGCATATTAAGGTTATTTAACTTTAACTTACAGATATCAAAATTTCAGTGAAACTATAATGCTAAAGGCCAACAACTTCATTACTCTCTTCTATAGAAGAATAACATTAAATTGAAATATAACAGGAAACACATATTGCACTCAACATATGTCAGGAATCACTTTGAAAGCTTTATTAAAATCACCAAGAAGATCAAAATTACAAAGGAAATTTTGCTCATGATGTCCAAAACTTAGAACCCTCCCTCCTCCTTCAAAATTGTCTTTTATAACATAATTGCAATAAGGACAGTTATGAAACTGTCAACTGTCAAAACTACTAACTACTTGAACTGTATACAAACTTCTTTGTCCTTTGAAAACTATATTCATGAAGGGAATAAAACAAAATTACATCATTTTGCAAAAAAAAATCAAAATTCCTATTGAAGTAATAGGTGGCATGTACAAAGTATGACATGGTGAAATGACTCGATGAAGTGATGAGGTGATGTGGCAATGACATGGTGGTGACATGGAAATGAAGTGGTGGTGATGGGGCAATGACCGAGTGATGACAGAGTGATACACGTTCACTTGTTGCAGCTCTACGAGGGCACACACCAGTATGGAGAAACCCTTTTGGAGTGCTCCTGTAATTGATATTAGTTGTCAATCTGTAGTCAACCATAATCGTTGATGGAGGTTTATAGGGGCACTATATGGCATAAACAGTGCGCAAGTTGTGTCATCAGGTTTGTGCCATCAGATGGGATCGACAACCTCGTCTTACTCCACTCGACAATTCATTCGACATTTAATTTGCATCCAACTTTAATACAACCAGGCCCACCATATTAATAGGTTAATGCTGCAATTTGATGCTAATCAATGGCTAATCCACCATTAGTGCTTAATCAATATCCTAAAGTTAAAGACTTGATGGTTGGACCAAGACTACTCTTAGTCCATTGGAAAGTGGGCCCAAAGGGTAAATCTAGGTGGATTATTCCCTTAATGTGATAATGAATCATGCATCCCAAACAAAGAACCTATAACATTATTAATTTTTGCAGATTTCTGTGGGGTAGATTTTGAGAATGAGTTGTCAGATTTTTCTCCACATTAGACATGTTTGAATGTCGATGATTCGGGTCTACAACAAGACCCATTGTCAGGACAAAGGTCCTCACAACTCATTCTCAAAACCTATAACATTCCTATCATGCAAACTTGTTGTCCACCAAAACAAAAATACCTTAAGAGGAATTTGGATGAAGAAACACCCTTCAAACATATATGAGGGTGTGTTTAGTACAAGATCATGTAATTTGTGGTAATATGAATTAAGAAAGAAGAAACATACTGTTAGATCTAAGACTTTTGTGATCCATAATGTAGATAGATGTCTTTCGGATTAATCACATAATCAGTATTTGGTCGACGTTTCGAACCAACTAATGTGGTCCATCCTCAAGACAAGGGACTGGCGACTTGCAACAATAGACACATATTCGAAGGGGGAATGAACCCTAGTTAAATTTCTTGTAACAAGAAATAAGGTTACCTGGATTATATCCCTTCGTGGATGCATTTGATACAAGAAATTATGGAATTCATATTCAACATTATTAAACGAAAAACTTTGTATCTCATAGTAGAAATCCTTAACTTGCATTATCTTCAAGATATTCAACAAAGCTCAAGGGGAAAAATCCCCAAATCCAACCATGGATAACAATGGATAATAGGTGAGAATATCTTGTATTGGGATTTCCCTTCAAGGAATATCTCGTTATAATAAGAAGAAATGATTTTACCTTCTCCAATCAAGCTAGGAAACTCTCTATGGTTCCAAGTTCAACTTCTACAATATGAAACCACAATGAAAATCTCTAATAATATGCCCAAAAGATGCAACCACACATAACAATGTTGTACATAAAAAGAAATCATAACTTAAACAAATAATCCATGTTAATTCCCCGGATGCGGGTGAATAAGGTGGCAATCACGGTGAAAAGACTGGGGTGGGGCGAGGCAGCACAGCACCTGCCCACCCAGTACACTGCGTTAAATATTGGCAAGTGGATAGGCGTATGGCATACGCGCAAGGCAGGTTATAACGGATATCAGTCAGGTGGCCAAGGTTCATTCTTCCTGTCCTCTGTGACGGCTTTCCCCTCCGCATGCTTTAACCTGCGAGTGATGATGCTGGTCTTCAATGCTGCAGTAATGGAAGGGGTTTCTCGAGATATGTCTGGAAGGTTTAAAGCAGGGCTCTGTTCGGGGTTGAAGGTGAGGCCTCTCGCGCTGTATCACAGGGTTCCTACTCTCGCGTCTACTTTGTATCACAGGGTTCCTACTCTCGCATCTACTCTGATCTCTGCATGGGTTTTGTCCGAAGTCTCCTGGCATTTTTCGGGGATAGCCTGTCTGAAGCATAGCTTGGCCATTCCAGGGAAGCTCTTGTTGTACCTATCTCTTCTCTGTGGGGTCTTTAACCACAATTTGGAGGTTTTAGTGTTGGCTCGTCATCACCTGGTCACTGGTCTTGCCTGAGTCGAGTGTTCATCACCTCTGTCCCTCTGTTTAACTATTTGGTCTCAGGTCTCATCTTTGATACCGGGTGGCGGGAGATAGGCCTTGTCAATCCACGGGTCGCCTGTTTACATCCTAGAAGGTATCACTCTGTGCTCAATTTGGTTCTGTTGGTGAAAGGTATTAGTAGGTTCCCCCCTGGTCCCTACATCTGTGTGGCTCTGCTCGCCTTGCCATTGCTCAGCCCGTCCGTTACCTTTCCAGTGCTCCCTCTGAGATGGCTCGACTTCGACAACGAATGGGATGCCGAAGAGGTCAACCTCGACGTGCGCCGTCAAGCCCGTCTTCAGATTCGCCTGCCCCCTCCAGTGATTTGCTTGCTGGTCGTTACCCCTGCACTCGAAGTGGAAGAGGGCGACTTCGTGCTTTCAGTCGCCACCGTGGGCCTCCATCCTCGTCTGGATCTGCTATTTTCTCTTTTAACACTTCCTTGCATCGGCCTCAGATAACGGCTCACATTACAGTGGTTTTCCATGAGACTCCCCAGATGGAGGACTCAGACTCTCATCCGGGAGGTTCGGGGGCTGTCTCTGGATCCTCTCCGTCTACTCAGTTGAGAATTGGTTTGGTGCCTTAGCAGGTTCCAACTGCCCCTAGATGCAGCACTCAGGACGAGGAGATGGTGCCACTCGACCCCAGCCCCTTTGAACAGAACGCTGCTCCAGCTATGGATGATTCAAAATTGGGATGGTGTCGCATTGTGGAAGAACCACAAGATGGTTTGCGTGCTCGCATTGGCATCAGTTTTGGATATGCTATGGCAATCACCGGGCAAGTCTGTTATGAAAACTATGTGGTGGATTTTTATGTGTTTTCGATGGTTTTGTTTACCATGGAGTACCAGAAGAGTATCATCCAGGTCCCCTGCGTGGGTTCTGATCTTTGTCCTCTTACTTGTTTTTCCTGATAGCTCTGCTTAGTATCAGAGCAGTGTACTGACTTCGGTCTCAATGTAAATATTTCTCTTCTTTGATAATAGAATTAGTCTTAGTCAAAAAAAAAAAACACCTAACGTGCTCACAAATTCTTCTATTAATTAACTCTCTTAGTTCCAAATAGAGATATAAAACCCTTACATAGGTTTTTAGCTCTAACTCTTCATATAATGTACAATCAATTATTTTCCTACATCCTTTAGACCTATGAGGGAAAATGGTAAAATAATCATATTAGTCCTCCTCAATTAAATTCTTACTTTAAATATACAAGATTTTGTTGAGATTTGCATTTTCCTCCACAAGTTTACAATAAAATATTCTAAGAAACATCAATAAGCTCTTATCTAACTAAATATATAGCCAAACAGTGACTCTAAAAAAGGCCTAATGCCAATGCTATGACTAGGTCTGTTAAAAAGGTTACAATCAATTATATATGACAAGTCACTAATCTTCTTCTTAATGAAGAACTACTCCATCAAACTTGCAATTTCTGCAACCTAAAAAAATTAAAAGATATCAATAACCCCTCAAAAATTTGTAAGAATTTGTGGATTCTCAATCTCACTAAAAATATTTAATCTAGGCCCTAATGAGAAAATAAATACAAAATATGAAGAGAGTTTACCATGAGATAATGAAATATGAAGAGAGTTTACCATGAGATAATGAAAAAAATGAAGGTTGGAAAAAAAAATTACATACAATAACTTATTGGAGGAATAAATATTGCTACTCATTATTAGAGAAATAACTTATTGGAGAAATAAGTATGGCTAAAGCTAATTCAGCACTCTCCTTTTGAATTTCACCAAGTTCGATTTTGGAAAACTTCTCGAAATTCAAGAAAATGTTATTTTCCAGCGATTTCAATTCAATTCAATTTATTTAAAATTTAAAATTTCAATATTAATTAATCATCTTGTAATTTTTTTATACGTTAAAATATTAAATTTATTTATTTATATATTTTTTTCCATCAAAAATTCCTTTTGGTTTTTGATGTTCGAAATAATTAATTATTAAGAGAATGATCATATTTGATGGTTTGAGACTTAATTACTTGTGTAATGATAATTTAATTCAGAAAAGTTTCCATTCTGAAACATTAAACTAACAATGTCAACTCAATTAATAAGAAACTTTTTTTTATTTAAAAAATAATTTACTAAAGGGTAAAGTATTAAATTTATTTATATATTTAAAATTAAATTAATATATATTATAATTTTATAAACTTAATTTTAATAATATTTATTTAAAAAAAAAAAAATAAAAAAAATAAAATAATTTTTAATTTTAATTTCAATATATAATTTCAAATCAATAATAAGTTTTTTATTTAAATACCATTTCAAATATATAAATAAATATAATTTCTAAAACAATTAAAATAATAAACTTTAAAAATTAAACCATTTATAAACTTGATCTAGGTTGGACATTACCCACCACCCCATAATCATCATAATACTTGTAAAACATTTCTATCTAATATATATATTTTAAATTTATATTGCGATACTTTGTAATTTAATACGCGAGATACTAATTCTGCCAGTCTTTCCTATTATTAATTTGCGAATGTTTATGAAACATTTCATTTAAATATATTTTTAAATTATATGCGAATATTAATAAGGGTTATATAGGAAGTTAGTTTTGCCATTTAATTTTATCAATTTAATTTTTACTCATTGGTAAAGAGTAAAGCTTTGATTTCAATGTTTATACAAATATAACTTTAAAAAATTATAGTATATTATATTTGTATTTACATTTAGTTTGAGTTTTATTAATTGGTAAAGAATAAAACTCTAATTCCAATGTTTATACAAATATAGCTTTAAAAAATTATAATATGTTATATTTGTATTTACATTTAAATTACATTCTTTTGATTTCAATGTTTATACAACCATAACTTTAAGAAACTATAATATGTTATACTTGTATTTACATTTAAACTTAGTCATACAAATCAAAATTGTCTATCCAAATCAAGAATTATATATATATAAAATAACTAAATTATTTAATATTTTTTAATATAATTATTAGTTTATAAAATATTTCAATTTATGTTTGAAAATATAATAAAATTTATTATTATTTGTTTTATAAAAATGAGTATTTTATTTTATTAAAATTTCAATTTAGATTTTATTATATTAAAATTAAAATTAAAATATTTATTTATTTTTTAATATAATTATTAGTTTATAAAAATATTGATATAATAAAAATGAGTACAATATTGTAAGGGAGCTTAGCGTGAATCAATAAGAAAGATTTTTGCCGACGCTTTCGAACCAACCAATGTGGTTCATCATAGGACAAGTTGAAAGCAAAGATCCAGCTTTCAACTTGTCCTGATGATGAACCACATTGGTTGGTTCGAAACGCGTCGGCAAAAATCTTTCTTATGTGATTCACGCTAAAGCTCTCCTTACAACGATGACAAATCACAGAAGTCTCAATTCTACAATGAGTACAATATATTAATAAAAGGTAATGTAATGATGGTAATTTTAAGGTTTACTAAGATGTTCAAACTTTCGGACGATAGAACATTCGAGAAATTCATATGTTTGGATGCTATGTCATGTTTTCCACGTCATCATTTGCATTAGCTGTAGGTCCACGTGTATTGTATTGTTTTCTTTCATTTCGTATAGGTTCAAAGTATCGACTGATATGACAAAACAAAGCTTCACTGGTAAAGTAGTTTGCGTTGACATGCTAAACTTAAATTTATACGGGTTATCCAGGTTGTCGTGGCAGAAAGTAGTTTGCGTTGACATGCAAAACTTATTGCCTGGTGGACGAGCTTGTGCGTAGAAACTTGTTCATATTTGACGGCTGTAAAAAGTTATATCACTAAATTTAAAGGGATCGTAATCTAAATTTGAGAGCTCTTGATTTTCAACGGGGAGTGTGCGACGATTCGAGTGTGATAAATTTATCCGTACAAATATGACTGAGGCCAGCCGTCAGCGCTCTTCTCATTATCTTGTGGATTTAAGAAGTTCAATTCGACAACTTCTCGAAATTCGAGAAAGTGTTATTTTTTATTTATTTTTATTTTTATTATTATAGCGAGTTCATTTTTTTTAAATTAAAAATTTAGAAAAAAGTATATTAATTTTTTATATTAGTGATTTTGTAATTTTTAATATATTGAAAGTTTAAATTTATTTGAGTATATATTATTTTCCTGTGTTTTTGGAGATTAAAATTTAATAAAAAATTAAACTAACAATCCAACTTCAATTAATTGCCAAAACTATCTATCTTTTAATATACTTCAATACAAAATTGTTAATTTTATAATCAATTTCAATAATATATATATATATATATATTATAATATATATATTATGATGATGATGGGTTAACGGTCCGCTGGGAGACGAAATAATGATCTGTTGGATAATATTATATATCTTTTACCTTAAAAAGAATATACTCAATACAAAATTGTAATTTTATCAATTCAATTTCAATAATAAAATATTACATTTATTTATTATTATAAAAAATTAATATGTAGTAATAATTAAAATAAAAATAAAATAAAATTAAACATTTTTAAATTGTTATAAATATAATTATTTAAATCTGAATATATAAGGTTTTTAAATATTAATGGCGTTATTTAATAACAGATAAAATGATTTTTTTTTACTTAGTTTTTTTGAAATTTATTTGGAAAACAATTTCAAGATTTTTTGTTATTTAAAATACCATTTTTAATATATAAATTTAAATTCAAATACTATGAAAAACCTCCTTTAAACATTTGAATTATGTAAAAAATTAAACAATTTAAACTCAAATTTTTTAACATTTCTTTTAATTTTAATTAAATTAATAGAAAAAATACCTAAACTTATTATATTAAATTTAATTATTTGATTAAAAATTTGTTTTTCAAAATTTGTTTTTTTGAATTTAACATAAACACCTCTACTTTTAACCACCACCATCATCAATAATAAATAATGAATGGAAAATGTATTTAAGAATTACATATGGCACTGAATGGTTGTGCGGTTTAGAGTTGTGAACTCACAATTGATGTCGGGTGAGGTGAGTTGTGAATTCACATTGATGTCGGGGTGAGGTTCCCTCTCTATTCATCGGCGTCCCTACACATATCATTTGTGTTGCCATTTAAGATTATTTTGGTGAATTTTATTTTATTTTGTAATTTGGCTAAGAAGTTGATGCCACTGTGTTCTTTTGTTTTTTTAATATTTTGTTGGCCTTGTCTAGATTTTGGATCAAAGTGGTTTGCACGTTTATTGAATAGATATTGTTTTTAACCATGGTTAATTTATATGAATAGCTTTTGATAATTTATAAGTAAATTTGGTTTTGTATTTATATTAGTAAATTTGGTTATATATTTATAGTTATTAGTGGGAGTTTCTAATTTATTTATGAAGTAATTTGGTTTTATTATGAATTGGTAATTTTATTATTTTTGTAAATTTGATTTTATATTTTTGTGTTTTGATTACTTTGTTGATTAGGCAATGTGATGTGGTGCATTTATTTTGTGAATATTTTGATTTATAAAGAGTCGTGGATATTTTATTTTTATTGGACAATTTGTCACAACAAATATGACGGAAATGTACTAAAAGTCTGAAATCTACACTATGAAAGAATATGATGGAGAAATCTACACTATGAAATTTCTCCTTAAATTTTTGGATTCCTTAATTACTATGTAATGCTTAATGATGCAATAGATAAAATATGTAGAAAATAAGGAATAGAAAAATAAAGCTCATAAGCTACAAATTAACACAAAATGTAACCTAGAAAACCCTTTTGGGAGAAAACCCTACAGAAGGTGATGCTGCTCTCTTTATTTGAATGGAAATGGATGCAAGTACAAAGAAGTAAGGCATGTGTCTCATGGGCTACTACAATGCACAAACGCTCTCTATTTTCTCTCTCCTTATCCACTCAGCTTTTTTGCTCATCTATGGAACAAAATGCACTCGAACATAATGAAACCCCTTTTCCTCCAAGTGGCCCAATTATAACACAACCCAAAAGTCTACTAGTGGTCAAGTTTGACTCCAACTATTAACTAGAGTTACAATATGGACTCTTCTAGAGCTTTATTCATCATGATCATGTGGCTAGCCCTATTTCCATGAATAATGGGGGCTAACTTGGCATCCTCTAGAATCATGGTGGTCAAAATAGGAAGGTCAACTTTCGAGTGGCATAACTTTTGCATATAGACATGGATTGAGGTGATTCTTGCATCGTTGCAAAGGAATCTATGTGTAGAATAATGTTAAGGAGAGCAACATTTAACTGGAAAAGCTTTACCACCAAAAAATTCCATTTTATTCCTTAAATTTCTTACATAAAGTTTCAGACCTCAATTTTTCAAATTGGGACCAGTTGGTAAAGATAACCCTATGAGCTCATTCATCCACTTTTTCCTCTCATAAAGCATCAAGATTGATGAAACATTATATAATGATCTAATCTAAATCATACCTCCTCACCTTGGGAGGCCTTTGGTCCCTAAAAGCTTCTACTAAATGAGGTGAGGAAATTTTTCCTCAACCTTCTCTTGAGTGTATCATTCAGCCTTGCCTAGAAGCTATCCTTACAACCTAATCCTCCAAAGGTCCTGTTGCCATTTTCTTGTAGTTATAGACCTCTTCTACAAAACAATATCCTCTGTCAACTCTACTTGAGAATCTAGTGTCAAATCCTATACAAAAGGTAGGACTCTATTCCTCTTCCTGATCTAGCATGGAAGGCTCATAGAGTTTCATATTCTCTACATTCACCAATAAGTAAATGTGCATATATGGGATTAGACTGAGTCTATAGGAATTGTCTCCCACCATCTCTAGTATCTCAACGAGACCATATAACAGATACTAGGTTTTCTTACCAAGACCTTGTTGCTTGTCCTTGTTCAATTGTGACCATACTTTATCTCCCACCTTGATGGACTTCACTCTTCTATGCTAATCGTTTCTAGCCTTGTATTTTCCTTATGACTTTTGCAGTTTCTCCTATACATGTAGATGGATTTTCTTGATCATCTCAACAATTTTTTCAACCCTTAAAGCATCCCCTAAAGGATCCTCCCTAACTCCTCATTGCTACCCATATGCAATGTACAAAGGTGAAGGTGACAAATATTCAAAACTAGTTTCAAATGGGGACTTATTAGTAAAAATGTGGATTTCTCTGTTGTAAGAATGTTGTATGTATACTAAATTTTCATCCCAAATCTTTGGATGCTTTTGATTGTAATCCCTCAAAACCTGCACCAAAGTCATGTTTCCTATTTTTGTTTTCCCATCTATCTACGAATAGAATGCAGTAGATCTCTTATCTTCTCCTAAAATATAGTCTAAAATACATTGAGAAATCTTGTATCTTTGTTTGAAATAATACTCTTAATATTTTATTAGTATATTTTTTTTTGTTTTGAAACCCATTTTTTACGTAAAAATTCCCCTAATTATTTTCACACCTATTTTTATTTTGTTTTGATATCCGGGTGTACTTTCCTTTTACAACAGGTTAAAAGTATGCGCTGATACGACACAACTAAACTTTCAGGGGTAAAGTAGCCATTAAAAATTCAATAGTCTCTCTCCTTATTTTTCCAGATTCTCATGGCAGAAATTATGTTGGGTAAGAACGCTAAACCTAACGAACATGTGCGAAGAAACTTCTTCAAAATTGACGGCCCAAAAAAACTACACTAGAGCTAAAGGGACCACAATCTAAATTTCAGAGCTCTTGATTTTCAACGTCGAGAATATTCGAAGATTCCAGTATGATAAATTTAGTCGTGCAAATACGACAAATGCCAGCTGTCAGCACTCTTCTCTTGAATTTCACCAAGTTCGATTTGGAAAACTTCTCAAAATTGAAGAAAATGTTATTTTCCAGCGATTTCAATTTAATTTATTTAAAATTTAATTTTTAATATTAATTAATTATCTTGTAATTTTTATATTTTTAAAATATTTAAATTTATTTATTTAATAGGTTCTTTAAAAAATCCCTTTTGGTTTTTGAAAAGTTCGAAATAATTAATTAGTTAAGAAGAAAAATCATATTTGATGGTTTGATACTTAATTACTTGCAATGATAATTTAATTCACAAAAGTTTTAATTTTAAAATATGAGTTGATAATATAAATTCAATTTAATTAACAATTTTTTTTTGTTTATTTGTCGTAGTTTAATTAGTAATAATTGTGGAAATGAAGTTTCACCGCACTGAAAGTTTTAGGGTCAAATCTTGTGTCATTTCCAGAGTGAAAAAAATTAGACATGATGAAGATATAATCCTACCAAATCTTAATTTTTTATTTTTTAATAACTAGAGTAGTAAAATATTAATTTTATTTATATTAAAAGTGAAAAAAAGTTAGACACAATGAAAATGTAATCCTACCAAATTTACAAAAAAATTAACAATATTTTTTTTTAAATAACTAATAGTAAAATATTAAATTTATTAATATATAAAAATTATATATATATAAAATCATAATTTTATGATTTAATTCAATAATACTATTATTATTAAAATTTACAATAAACAAAAATCATTTTTTCACATTGAGTAAGTTTAACATTAAAATATCAATCCCTAAAAAAAATTTTGAATTTTAGAATTTTGAAGATTAAACAACTTAAATATATATATAATTAAACAACTTAAATATATATATAAGATTAACATTTATATATATATATAAATATATAATATATATATATATATATATTTATATATAACTAATTATGTTGCAAACTTGAGGTCTCTTATATTATTAAATTTAGGAATGTTCGAGAGATTTGTGTATTAAATTGAATTTTTAAATAAAATAATCCTTTTAAAATTTCCTTTCTGGTTTTATTTTTGGGATGGTTTGAATTTAACATAAACACATTTATTTTTATGGTACATTGGGGTAATCATAAACAAGAGTTACAAAGTAGTTAGAGTAATCATAAATAAGAGTTATATAGTAGCTAGTGTAACCTGCTTAGGTTAAATGTAACTAAATAAAAATAAAAATCATAAATTCAAGTTAGTGTTAAGGTTTAGAATATAAATGTATAAAGAATTTTTCAGAAGAAATCACATTAAAGATTTTGGTGGAGGCGTTTCGAACCAACAAGTGTGGTTCATCTTCAAGACACGATGACAAAACAGATCTACGAAGAAGGTTATAACAACTATATTTGACTCGGTAAAGGAAAAGAAAAATGTTAAATAATATTAAGATAAATGTTACTAATTTATTAATGGTTTATTTTATATATAAATATATAAAACAACGATATTTAACTCGAAGGAGGGAAAGGAAAATGTTTATAATATTAGATAAATTTTATTAATTGTTTACTCTATATATAAACTTAATAATACTACATTTGATAATTGATTTGATAATGATTTTAATGATATTGGACTCTCTTTATTTTATTTATAAATATCAATATAACCAAACATAAAAAATAATATTCAAGATTCAAACTAAATAATAATGAGGATTAAATATATAATAATATTTTTAATTTTATTATATTAATTAATTATAATTAATACTAATAAATAATAATTTATATTAAAATATTTAAATAATAAATCTTATAAATTATTATATATGTATTTATATATAACATATTATAGATAAATGTTTAATATATAATATATTATATATATATATATATATATATATATATAATAAAAGTAATTAAAGATTAGGCTTAATAATATTTATTTTTTATTATTTATTTTTATTTATATATAAATGATATAAGCAAGATTAAAAACCAATACTAAAGTAATTTAATATTACTAAAACACTAGAATTAATATTTATATTATTATTAATTAATATAAAATATTTGATAATAATTATACTAATCCTAAAAAAAAGGAGGCTTATGGAGAGACTAAGAAAGAGAGGACGAGAATCCAATAGCTACTAATTTTCCAGCCATCGTCCCTATTAATATTACTGGAAGACCTCTCAATTTCAATGGCTTCCCTAAACTTACGATGATGGAAATGAGGAATCTTAGCGATAACCCTAGCCTCCTCAATGCATATATGATGCTTGGTCTTCTCAGCATGTTGCGGCCAAAGCTGAAGATTTGGTCCTCCGTTGCTTTATATTAGCAGCATGTTCCTTAGTGCTTGATATCAACAACGTGTTCCTTAATCATCTGGTTAATAAAACGACTAGTTTCAGCGATGTGTGAGGTTCCACAAGAACAAGGGATGATATAAACACCTTTCATATCCATAGGGTTCACGCGGTCTTTAATAGACTTAAGGGAACTTCTAATGGTGCTTAGGGGTCTAAAGGTCGAGGGAATATTATGCTTCTTCTTGTCTGTCGTCCCTTGGATGAAGGGGAGGTGGACTCCTGAACTGCAATCAATGGGTTCTTTCTTGACCTTGGGACCTTTGCTCGCTTTGAGGAAAGATTTGACACCCTGCTGCCTACTATAGTCATTTTGGATAAAAACATTAAGGAGATGGGACTTTTCCTTAGAAAAGTGGTCTTCATAAAAAATTCTTAGAGCATGAGTGGCTAATGTTCTGAGAACACCTATCTTATGAGTGGGAAAATGTTGGGAATTAGCATGAAGATACTGCTTAGTATGAGTCTTTTTTCGATATATCTCATGGGAGAAAGATCCATCAGCTTTCCTAGAAACGAGGACATCAAGAAAAGGAAAGAAACCATTAACCTCGTGCCCCATTGTAAATTGGATGGTTTTAGACTGATTATTGAGATGTTGGAAAAATAGATCTAATTTATCAGGCTCATGCTGCCAAATGGTGCAGGTGTCATCAACAAATCTTTTCCAAAGCTTGGGTTTAAATATAGCTCAGGATAAAGCCTTGGATTCAAAATCTTCCATGAACAGGTTTAGAATCTAGTTATTTTAGATTCTACTTATTGGTAAATTGAGGTATTTGGTTATTTGTAATTCAAGGTGGAGAATCCAATCCTACCCAACAACAATAATAATAAATCTTTGATTGGTTACTCATACCCGCATGTTGGAAAGTCACATTTACATATATAAACAAATCGATTACAAAACTAGGAAAAAAAATAAAGAAAAAAAGAAAAGAAAAAGAAAGCACACCCATTCAATAGAAATTAAGGTTTTTGCAATACGATGTATCTCGGACATTGCAATCTCTAGAAACAAATAAAGAAAAAACAAAAAACAAAAAGCAAAAAGAAAGCACACTTATTCAATAGAAATTAAGGTTTTTGCAGATTGTGTATGTGGATCTCTATAAACAAATAAAGAAAAAAAAGATAAAGAAAGCACACCTATTCAATAGAAATTAAGGATTTTCATACTATGTATCTGGTTTATATATGAGAGAGAAAATGGAATTGAATATGATGTATCTTCCATTTACGTATTAGAGAGAAAATGGAATTGCATAAGATGTATCTTCCATTTATTTATTAGACAGAAAATGAAATTGCATACAATGTATCTCCCATTTACTTATTGAAAAGAAAATATACATATGAGAGAAAAAATGGAATGGCATATAATGTATCTCCCATTTACTTATTGAAAAGAAAATGAAATTGCATAACAAGTATCTTCCATTTATTTATTAGAGACAAAATGGAACATGAATAACCATACATATATTAAAAAAATTCGTATCATCCACAATAATGATCAACATAATTAAACTTAATTTTTTTTTAACAAACACTAAAATAATCCGTCCAAAAAATAATTTAATTAAGTTAAAAAAATAAATCATTATTAACTCATAAATACATATTGACATAATTATTTTTTAAAATCAAATCACTCCTTTTAATATTAACACTACCATTATGTTTTTTAATTGGCATTTTTTAAATCACATCACTCATTTGAGTATTATCTTTATTCCCTTTTACTTGTTAACTTCGGTAACGTCCAAATCCTATGGCGCTGTTTTAAAACTACGAAAGTCGGAAGATAGACATACGCCAACCATAACTTGCACACAGGCTAAATATCTTATCAGGCTTTTATAGCATATTCCAAATCGCATTTGAAAATTGACAGAATAATCCGATTCTTGGCTAACACGTTTTTGTATGATATGTTCGGAAAGGAGGTGTGTTCTCAACTGTGCGAATTCTTTTTTCAGAACGAAAAAAGCTTTATATTATATCTGCAATAAATTTACATTAAAAACATATTTTGTCAGTTGCCATTATAGGCGACATTACAAAAATAAATAGAGTTCGTGAACTCTATAGCAAAACTGTAAACTCATCAGGACAATATTGATGATATAGTGTGCATGTTAGGGATCAGTTGCATGTAACATAAAAACAAAAATCGGCAGCAAAAGTCTGAAGAGTAGACCATGGCCCTCAGTTGAAGCTGTATTGAAGGAAAATAAAATATTTCAGTTTGGAATAATAAGTTTTCCCATTGAAGAGAATATTGTATCATCAAGAGGACCTGTTTCATATGAGACTTAGTCAGAGGTGAAAAGATTGTATGAAAATTATATACATCTAGATCAGAGAAATACTTTTGCTTTGTAGAAGGCATCATCGAGACACATGCCTTTCCTCCTAGAGGACACTGTTTTTGCTTAGTAGCCACGTAGACAAACTCTAGAAAAAAAAAAAAAAAAAGCATACATATAAACATACCAAAAATTATCCCAGTAGTTCAGCTTTTATAGGACATTGCTGAGAGTTCATTTCCCATTTAGAGTTATCCTGGTCAGATTTTATAGTATGAACTTATGTAACAAAAATTTACAAAAAAAAAACGATTTTGAGTGGCATGTAAAGAAAACTTTGACCCAGATTTGGAAAAAACCCCATGTCATATGTGACCTGCTCTTATGTAATTTCTAGATACCATATATCAATGTTTGCCTGTAAGTCTTTTTTTGATAGTCTCTCTGCATCCATATTATGTTGTCTTCCAATGCGTTGAATTGTACAATTGTCTTGAGCTTTCCATAGTAGATCAATTATTTCCATCCATCCTTGCAGTGCGGGGTTGTTAATGGATGCCTTTCCCAAGACTTGATCAATTATGATTTTGGAATCACCATATATATGTAGCTGAGGGAGACCCCAGAGAGCTACCGCTTCGGCTTTAATATTAGAACCAATATTGCAGCACCAATGCACCCTATATATCAATTCCGCATTTATTGCAATAAAAAAGTCACAGGAACAGTTGTTTCCCTGCGCCGCTCCATCAAAAAAACCCATAGGATAAGATAATTGTAAGAATTTCTTCATTTTGGAATCCTCTTTTGAGATTAAAGGTTGTGTAGAATATAAAGAGAGATTTGTGATTATTTTTTCTATAGTTTTTTAGAGAAATCTTCTTTACTGTTTTGGAAGATGCTTCGATTCCTGCACTTCTAGACTTCCCAGAGCATGACTAGAGGTATGATTCGCCAGGTTGTTTTCTGTTTACTCCACCATTGTAAAGACTCTCTAATACATGTGCGTTGTATATAAGGAAAGCTGATGAGGGAAGAAAGTTTTTTTCCAAACCCAAGTTGTAGGTGTGCAATGTAAAAAAATATAGTCATTTCCTTCAGAGTGGCTTTTGCATATGTAGCATATACCAGGCCCATACCAATTCCTTGTTTGCAAGTTTTCCCAGACAAGGTTTCTATTATGGAAAACAAGCTAGGTAAAAATTATAATTTTATTTGGGGCTTTTGTTTTCTAGAAAGCATAAAGGGCATGCTTCTCCTCCTTCTTCACAACTTTCCTTGTTAATATCATGTATGTATCTGCTACAACTATGTTATCAGTAAGCATTTTTCCCGACCATATAATTTTATCTTGGGATCCTGTTCTACAAATGCCTAATTGCTTCATAGATGTGATAATATTTACCCATTCATCTTGTAGGTGATCAGTTATTCCCAGATCGTCTGCTTTTTTCCAGATAGGGAGGTTTCCTTTCCAGCCAGTTATGACTTAGCCCCAGAAAAAAACACCTTGATCATTTAAGAGTTGCAAGATACTGTTACGGATGGAGAGATTTGGTTCAGTGCCCAGGATTGGGTCAAAACCAATGAGGATGTTGTTTCTAGATTGAAATTTCCAAGTCAGAAGATTGATAAACATTTTTCAATTTTCAGGGAACTTGACCAGATAGCTGATCCTTGTTTTTTCCCTATCGTACCAAAGCGTACCACCATATGAAATCTTTGTTTTTTAAATATTTGTGTTATATAACCATACTCCAGTTACTTTTTCCAAATAAACCCCTCCATAGAGACTTTATGAGTAAAACCTCCCCAAATCTTCAGAGGTCTAAAATTCCCCATCCTCCCATGTCTTTTGGAAGGGTTATATTTGAGAGCTTTGTGAGATGGAATTTTTTCCTACAGTGTGTCCCTGCCCAGATGAAATTTTCCATGAGATGATTTATGTCATTTATAATGGCGGGAAGAATGTGGAAGAGATGTGCCCAATATACTCCCAAATGTCTTAGAACAGATTGTGATAGAATGACCCTCCCCCCATGTATAGACATCTAAATTCCCAACCATAAATTCTTTTATAGAATTTTTCGATGAGCTATTTCTAATCAGATATTCTATAACCTGGCGGTTTAAGTCTGTACCCTAAATACTTCAAGCGGTTTTTCAGAGGTTTTGCAAAAATTCCAAAAAAATATTTTATATATGTTATGCTTATCATATCAACTTGATTATAATAAAGAACTATTTTGTTGGAATTCATGCATGTTCCAGAAGCATTTGCAAATCTACTTAAAATATTGAAAAGATAATACCAAGAAAAATGACATAACATACCCATTATGAGGATGTCGTCGACAAAGAGATTGTGAGAGATGCTTATGTTGTTGCCCAACTTCAATGGTTTGAAATGCTCCTCTATCACAGCTTTTTTTTATATGAAGACTCAGAGAATCCATTGCTAGAATGAATAATAATGGGGATAACAAGCATCCCTGTCGAAGACCTCTTTTAGATCTGAAGAATCTTGTAGGTAGACTGTTTATGATAATTGCATAATTTATGTTTTCCACACATGCCATAATCCAATTTATGCCCTTTTTCCGTAAACCGATCTTGTTGAGTATTAGTCTAAGGAACCCCCAATCCAAACAGTCATAAGCTTTACAAAGGTCTACCTGCAGAATAGTCACGTCCATATTCTTTGTGTGTATAGAGTGCATACATTCCTGTGTATTTGCCACCGCGTCATGTATTATTCTTCCCTGAAGGAATCCATGCTGATAAGGAGATATGAACTATGAGAGGGTGTTTCGTAATCTCCCCGCAATTGTTTTTGAAATAATTTTATATATTACATTGCATAATGATATGGGTCTATAGTCGGTGAAGGTTTCAACAACTTTTTTCTTCGGAATCAGGGCTATGAATGTAGAGGAGATCCTTTGTTGTATGTAACCCAGATTTCTTGATTCTTCGATCATATCTAGCAAATATTTCTTTATTATATCAAAGAAGTGAGTGAACAATTCAATAGTCCATCCATCAGGCCCTGGACTTTTGTCACTTTTGAAAGACTTAAGGACCACCAGCTGTTCTTCCTTGGAGACTTCTTTTATAAAATCCTCATTTTTTTCCAGATCAAACATACTTGGATAAGGTTCAATTCCCCAGATCATATTTTCCATAGAGGCATCTCCGTTTCTTCTATAAGCATTTTCAAAGTGATTTACAACATCATTACTTATTTCTTCTTGTGTGTGGATTATATGTCCTTCCATGTTTGTTATTTTCCATATGGAATTTATATTCCGACGGAAATTTGCATATCTGTGAAAGAATTTAGTATTTCGGTCTCCCTCTTTTAACCAGATAGCTCTGCTCTTTAATCTCCATGTAGCCTCTTCCATCTCTAGAATTTCCTTCTTTCTGTACTCCAGTGTTTGAATGTTGGCTTGGATATATTCTACAAGGAAGTGTGGCAACATAGATTTGTGAAGTTAATCCAATTGAAACTGTAATTTTTCCAATTCTTTTTTGTTGTCTTTCATTTTCTTTTTCTGCCATAGTTTTACTGATTCCTGGAGGTAATCAAGTTTTTCCAGAATACTATTCATAGGAGAGATACCCATGGATTTGGCATTTTCCCAAGTGTCGGATACCATTTTGTTAAATTCTGGGTCCTGTAGTAAAGTTTTGTTGAACTTGAAAGGGAAACTCGTGCAGGGAACTCTTTATTTCCATTGTAGGGTAATAGGTCTATGATCGGATATAAAATTACTAATGGTATTTGCTTGCACATCTCCCAGCCTACCTAGTAATTGTTCATGAATTAAGAAGCGGTCCAATCTCTTGGCGATGTATGCAGAGCCTAACCGACCATTGTCCCATGTTGGAGAGATTTTGTTTGGGCATATATCTGCAAAGTTATTGATGATGATGGAATTTTGTATTTTGTCTACCAGAGGGTCAATTTTCCTGGAACAACCCCAATTCTCATCTAGGTTGACAGGGCAGTTTAGATCTCCTGCGATAATGAGGGACTGTAGATCCATTATGCCAAATAATATGAATAGGTCCCAGAATTCCCCTTTTTCTCTGTATGGGGCATATATATTTAAAATATGTATATATCCCACCATGCCACAGATGTTCCCTTCCAAGAGAATACCAACGAAACATTTGAATTCTTTCATTTTAATTAGTCTCGAGTCCCATAATGCTACCAGGCCTCCCGAGAGACCCATAGCAGTTGTAGCAGTTATATGCCAAGATGGATACATTTATTGGAAATATTGATTGGTATCAGGTACATTATGCATCGTTTCCTAAATGAGGATTATGAGCGGATGAATAGATTCCAGGTGGTTTTTGAGGGCTAGATATTTAGGGGTAGACCCCAGACCTCGTATGTTAAGTGAGATAATGCACATCATCGTAGGTATTTTTCAGGGAATCGTGCTCTAAGGGCTCGAGAGGGAGATATTTCAGTTATTAGGATGTTAACAAGAAATCTGTCCATGGGAGAAGAAAAAGATTTTTGTTGGACCGTCCCCGAAAGTGGCGGCTTCCCCGACTTTGTTTTCTTCGTATTGTGATATTCCCCACTGAGTTTGGATTGATATGGGAGGATGAGCTATCTTGCAGTTTATGAATGGTAAGAGTACAAAGATCTAAGGTCTTCATTTGTAGAATGAGGTCCAGATCACTCCCCACCGAGTTTGTCGGAGAAACAGTTGGAGAATTTGGAGGTGTAACACTAAGACATGGTCCTTTTCCTTTTGATTGATGTCGAGGCGGGGTTAGAGATGAAACATATGCTATATGTGAGGTGGATGGAATATCTGGGTATGGATGAGGAGCTGCCACTGGAATAGGAGTGTCTTGGAAAATTGCAGGCTCTGGAGGAGGATTGGACATAGAGGCTGGGGGACTATCAAATGATGGAAAGTCCGATATTTGTTTCACTAAATTGGAAATGTGAATGCCAATTTAATGAAATGTGATCAGCAAGTGTTTGTGGTGCTACTGTTTAGGAGATAAAAACAAATATGATTAGAGAGGATTGTCCATATATATGACTATCGTTAATCAGTGCGGACGCTACAGTGAGAATAATGAATGAAATTTTTCACTATTGAGAGCGATGAATGTTACTGCACTGCTTACGTGCTTAACAACTTGTGAGTATGTGTTTCAAAATCATGGTGCAATTTCTGGAAAAATATCATATTTTTTATTAAGTTGTAACTTTTTAACTCCTTCTTTACCAAGGGTGAAAACATGGCGAACAATGGTAACTACAGTAAATTAATAAGGTAAAATCAATAGTAATAGGTCTTTATTGTGAGGGGCTGTTAGTCCTTTTGTAATGTATCAAGAGTGTTATTATCATACCCAATTTATGAGGTATGGCACTTTAAGATTTTCAAAATCACAACTAACAGTATTACAAATAAATGTTAATAAAATAATTTACAATAAATAAATAAATAAAACTAGAGAAACTATAAAGTTACACTTTATAGAATTGAAATTTATTTATCAAATTTAACTAAAGTAATAGATAGTCAACCTAAAACCAAATGTGTGATACTGCTCGCGGCATGCATAATAAACCTCAAATGGATGTCATAATGAATAGCACAAAATTACATATGGCATTGAATGGTTGTGGGGTTTAGAGTTGTGAACTCATAGTGATGTTGGTGTGAAGTTCCCTTTCTATGCCTTTCCTATACATTATGTACCATTTAATTATATAATCAATTCACAATGTAGCATTTATGACTATTTTGGTAAATTTGGTTTCAATTTATATAATTTGGTTAAGTTGTTATTTAGTTGATGTGTGGTTTTTTGTTTTTTAAATACTTTGATAGCCTTGGCTATCTTTTGTATCAAAGCGGTTTGCATGTATGTTGAATAGATATTGGATGTACTAGTTGGTAATTTATATGGAGAATGTTTCTTTTTTCTTTATGGTGCAGCTTAGGTTTATGCTTTGTAATTTAGTCACTTCATATATTACTATTATTATTTGTAAATTTTATTATGTATTTATACCACGTTGTCGTAGTAGTATAGTGGTGAGTATACTTATCCGTAATGTTGGTGACCCGGGTTTGATCCTCGACAACAACAATTATGATTTTCTTTCCCTGTACCAAATTCCTTAGGTAAATATAGAAATGAGTGCTCTGCAACCCATGGATCTATGCACCTAACGTGGTCGTTGTACCTTATCAATGCATCTATTGCTGCGTCTAGATATATGAGATTAGGACTCTGTGCACCTTGGAGTGGCCACGTGGAACTTTGATCTATCTTTGCCTCATGGTTGGTAGGTCAGGTGGTCAACTATGACTAGTCTGACTTCTTCCACCCCTCCCGCAAAGGATATATAGGCTTTCAACTTGTTGTTATCAAATGGCCACAAGTACCAAAAAACTAAATCTTTGCTTTGTCAAGAAGCTGAAGAAAATTCCAAAGGTAGAAGTTTATACACCTCAGGCTAGATTGAGGGCTTTACAATTAACAGAAAGTTTAGGATTGGTTGGTTAGTTTATGGGTTTATGACTCTCATCTCTCTTTGTTCAATAATGGGTGAAAAAGAAATGGAAACCCTTAATAAAGGGTGAGATTGATTGCTCCTTTTGTGGGAAGGGATTTTTCACCTTATTTTTAAAAAATAAAGTAGATTGAGATCTTATCTTCTGAAGCAGGCCTTTTTTCATGGGAGCCTAAGGGATATATCTCGATAGATGGATCCCTGACTTCAACCATGATATTGATGTTCCTTCAACAGTTCTTGGTTGGGTGAAACTCCCCTTTCTACCTCTTCACTATTGCAATGATGCCACCATCAAGAGCATTGGCAACACCTTGGGGAAATACATAGAATGAGTAGAACCACATGATGGCTTATTATCTTGTGCATGGAACTATGTGGAGGTAGATCTAAACAAAGGACTTCTGGTAGAAATCAATCTTAATCTGGATACTTGGTCTCACTAAATGCAGGTAGATGATGACTAGCTCCCCTTCAAATCTAAAGTATTGCCATGAGAATCTAGTGAAGAAAGAAGAGAAATTTAAACAAGGAGAATTTGGTGAATAGTGGCAACATGCCAAGAGATGAAGAGGGATAAAAATAGAACAAAGTATTCAAAACAAGCAACCAGAACAAGCGAGATCTAGAGGAAAACAACCCTTTTCTCCATGAAGATCAAATCAAGGTAGTGTAGAAGGAGCTAGAAAATCTATAAATGATGGAGGTTTATGGGAACATATACAAAGCATTAAACTCAGATGTTGAAGAAGGGTAACTCCTACATTCTTGTTTGCATTCTTTGGACTAGATACCCCATCAATAGATAGGGTCTGAAAAAGTAGGTGAAGCTACACCAAGTAATGACCAAGATTTGAATCAAACACACAGTCTAGAAGAAAAGGACAAATTTCCTTCTACAAGGGTGGGTAAAGCGGGATACACCTTTGTAAGCTTTGTAGATGAAAAATTGGAATCTAAAGGAGAAAAATAATTTAAGATACAACATCACAAAGCAGGAAGGAAATCAAATAGAGAGGTAAGACTTGAGCAGACTGAAAAAGACGAGGAATTAGGCCTCCAGACGACATTGAATCCAAAAACAATAGAAGTTAAAATTAATCGAAAAGGTAACAATATTTCCCCATATAAATGGGGGCCCCTGATCCAAGTGGCTCTAGAAATAGGAGTGGTCTTGAAAAAAAATAAAAATAAAATTCATCGGATTGAAATGAAACTATGACTAAATCATAGTGCTCAGCGTCCTGATTCCAACGGTGCAAACAATACTCAAATATGGGTTTGTATGCTCAAGATATTCACAGTCAAAGTTTTGGTCAGACTAGGCCTAGTAACAACGACTAACAAGGCAACAATTTGGCAAAGGGTTGGCGCACAGAATCCGATGGTTGGAATAGGCGAATTTGTCGCCTCTTTAATTTGTCCAATGACCCTTAAAAACCGTCACCAAAAATTAAATTACTATGGTAAAAAAAACAAAAAAAATATAAAATTGGGGTGGCGGGTTGCCAACCCCCAATGCCATTATTTAAATTTAAACGAATATGGCTCGGGCCACTAGAGACCCATGCTTTTCCAACTATGTAATAGACACACAATGGAGGAGGTTGTTGGGGTTTGAACCCGCTCGACCTTGGTGGGTTGGCGCCAAATTAAACACCACCAACCATACAATGACATAAAACAATAACTATCAGGTATTACAAACCACAACAGATGAGAGCTGCAGGATTTGACCCCTAGCGGGCTCTAACCAATGTGCCCCATTTTCTAACAAGCCAAACAACTTATGTTGGAACTTCCACCCTCAACTTCATACTTAAACCCCATGATTCGTCCAAGCACGGGGAGGAGTGGCAGACCCACAACAAAAGGGGCTGAGTGCAGGTGGAACTAGGAGTGCGCCTAGGTGGGCACAGAATTTGAGAAATATTCCTAGGGAATCTTGGGAGAATCTTTCTGTAGGGAATTTTGAAGGAATCTAAAAACTCCTTGGGGCTTCAAAGGTCCCTTGCTTAGAATATGGTTAAGTTTATAGTCGGCTGACACGATTTCATGCCACAAATCCAATGGTGATGTCTGTTTCTACATTTGAGATTTGCATCTTTTGTCCCTGCCGAAAAATGGAGGTATAAGGGTCATTTATGTAAATGTGGTTGTAATTCATTTTTGCTGCTATTTAATGAGAGAGGCCTCCCCACTTTGAGAAAGGCTTGGAGATGTAGCCCACAATGGGTGAACTCTATAATCAAATCGTTTTGTGCCTTTGATCGCATGGTTGCCTTTGATTTCCACTTCTTTTCATGTGTTTATGTTACTTGGTTACATGCTCTTTTATATGCAATTATTTATGCATCCTTGGAGTAAACGATTTAGATCAACCCCACACAAGAAGTAAATGATGGAAGTTATTTCTTGGAACTATAGAGGTATAAGGTCTGAGAAAAGAATGATAGAGGTAAAATCCTTAATCAAGAAAGAAAGGCCCATAATGTCCCTACTCTATGAGGCAAAAAAGGAGGAATGAGAGATCATACAAACACATCAAAAACTATGAAGAGGAAGCGATATTGCAAGCGTTAGTTCAAGGGGAGATTCTGGCGCCTTGTGCACTTTGTGGAACCCACAACAAATTCAACGATTGAGTCATTCCTCATCACACCACTAGTTGAAAATTACCCTATTGCACTTTCCCACAAATTAGGTATGCATTATCATTAATATCTACATGTCAACTCATTTCGTAAGAAGCAAGAATGTTGGTCCTCTTTACTAGCCCTAAAAGAGACTACATATAATACAAATAACATCTTGGGAGGTGATCTCAACACTACTCTATATAAGTGGGAAAGAAAATAAAGCTCTCTAATCAGATATCCTTTTCAAGGAAACATGGAAGATCTCAACCAACAACTCAAATTAATGGACATAAAACCAGTTGCACATCGCTACACTTGAAATAACATGACAACTAGACCTAAACACATTGTTCCTGATATGAGATTATTTTCTATTCTAGTGTATAACAACTCGTTCACATATCCTCCCTTGGAGTGGTTCAGAACACAAATCCATAAAGCTGGAGGTAACAACAATCACAAACTATGGTCTAATACCTTTCAAATTGAGCTGGTTATGGATCTCATAGCCACATTTCAATGAGGTTAGGTTGTATCATTGAAAGCGTGTGATTGGGTTACAAGAAATCCAATTCAAATATGAGAAAAAAATCAAGAGATTAAAGGAGCGAATTAAATCTTGGGTCCTAGAATCGTGGCCAAACAAACAAGCAATTATTCAAGACTACAAACAAAAGATTGAATAAATACATTGGCATCACAAATAAGCGGTGCAAGGAAAATATTTTTTATGACTGCTAGCAAATCAAGGATGAGGCCACTCATCATTTCAGTATTTTGTATAGTTAATCCATATAGATTAAAAGTGGTGACTTATATGGGAACAAAACTTAGTGCTAAAGTAGCCATTAAAAAATTCACAGGACTCTACTAAAATTTCATACCGGTTATCCAGATTTTCGTGGAAAAAATTATTCGCATAGTATAAGCTTTAATATTTTGGTTACCTTCTCCCGGATGCGAGTGGAAATAGCGGACGCTGAGGTGGCTGCCAACTGGGTTGGCGTGTGGAGAGAGCACATGGCCTCCCACAGGGCGGCACAGAGATCCAAATATGGCATTAACCATCACCATAAATGCGCCTTGAATGAACACTGCCACCACTCTAATAACTGACTTCAACCTCGACTCAAAGCAACGATGGGCTCTTGGGAAAATACCACTTATGCGCCTGCCATTTCTCCTCTGCAACCTCAGCCCCTACAATGCCTCTGCCCTCATGCAGTGGCGGCCCCCAGTTCCCACACAACCACTGGGAGATGCTGTAATCTTTATTGTTGCATCAATTTTGGCTCAGGCATCCATTTCACCCACAGCTTGAATTTGCAAATTCTCATCGCCTCAACACTGGTAGCTCATCCCTCTGCAGAATTGCTTGTTAGCTCTGCTGCAACGCTGCAACCCACTGCGCCTAAATTGGACCAAAACTCGCCTCCTATTGCAGAAAGCATGGTGCGCCATAGGATGCACATCCGCAGAGGTGGGAACCGAGGGAGCTTGAGTCGCTCTAGGCACTCTTTTGCTTCGGAGACCACCTCCTCTCTGGCTGAGCAGAACACTAGCTGCTACCCCAATACACATAGTGGCAGAGGTTGTTTCCACTCGGGGGCCTCTGCTACGCCTCCCTCCATTTCCGACCCTTCTCCCAGAAGCACTCCACCAGCTCCTCAGCCACACTCCCAGAATGCTCAATTTACCTTTCGCTTTGCCCTGAACTAGCCCCTCATCACTGCCATCATTACCATTAGTTTTCATGAGGAGAAGCAAAATTCGGAGGCACAAGACTCTGAGGTTGGCAATCGAATCACAACAACTGAGGAACACGGAGCAATGGGTGATGGCTGCACTGAAGCAATGAGGCTCTCAGGCATTACTGCGGGAGGACGCACCACTGTGGGGAGCAGCCAATCCAAGGCCCAAACAGAGCTAGCACAGTCGCGTCTTCAGGGTGCAGGGAGAGAAGCACAGAGCTGCCAACCAGACGCGCAGGGAAGGAAGTGGAAACGACTCCATAGATGAATTGGGTCATCGATGATTACTGCTGCATCATCGAGGAAGAGTAACCAGAGCTGCAGACGGGCGACATGGAGACTACGCCACTGGCAAGTGGTGCCATGGATGAGTACAAATGCTTCACTGTGGAGGAGCATCCTTCGTTGCCGCCACGTCCCTAGTCGCCACCTCGATTCCATGTGTTTTTCGCCTGGTCTACCACCTTGCTGCCATTCAACGTGCCACGCGCCTGCCTAGTAGACTGCCACTCAGATGCCATGTGTATCAGGTTCATTGGGACTTTGTTCTTCAGTGTCTATTTTTTAATGGTTTTTTTTCTTGGGGAACACTAAAATTTTAGGCTCTTCATTTGGGTTTACTTCTTTAGTCTCCTCAGATAGAATGATGAAAAACTTGATAATTTGTTGGTTTCCCTTGCATGGGCAGCGAGATCATATTTTTGAGAAACTTCGGTTAAGAACTAGTTTCCCTTTTGGGCAGTTCAAATCTAGCTTTTTTGCTTGTTGATGCCTTTCCTTTGACATAGCTAAGTACAAGCTTTAGCCTCTATGTATGATAGTTTTCTTACCTTAATAGAATTAGCATAACTTAGAAATATATATATATATATATATTTTAGTTACCTACAATTTTCCTGGATCATGTTAATTCTATTTCTACATCTAAAAAAATACACGTCGGATTTATTATAAAAAAATTCACCAATTCCGGCAACAAAAAAAAAAAAATCACTGTACGGGTGCCGAAATTATTTTGCGTCCACATGTTGAACTTATCACCTTTCTGCGTAGAAACTTGTTCATATTTGACGACTGAAAACAGTTACACTAAATTTAAAGGGACCATAATCTAAATTTGAGAGCTCTTGATTTTCAACGTGGAGAATGTGTGCAGATTTGTGGATTTAAGAAGTTCAATTTCAAAAACATCGAGGCCATCTACCGACAAACTTTTGGCTGGATCGACCAAACTTTGTTAAAGTTATGCCCATGGAAATTCTGATTTTTTTAAACTACACAGATTTTTTGGTTGGAATTTAGTTTTGTTTTACTTTTGTTTTTGTTTATTATTATTATTATTATTATAGATTTCAATGTTTGAAGGTCAGAGTGATTAAATATAAAGAAATTTAGCATTATCAAAACTTAGAGCTTGGAATTTAACAATAGTAGATGGATTATGGCGTGTGTGACGGAGGTTAATTATGCGGTCCTTATTAATGGCATTCCCACTTCTTTTTTAAAGCGGCTAGGGGACTTCAACAAGGATGTTCCTTGTCTCTGTTGCTTTTCATACTCGTAATAGATTCTCTGAGTCTTCATATCAAGAGGGCGATTCACCTAAAAAATTGCCGGCCCCTTACCATCTGTAGAGGGATCTACATTTCCCATAATTTCTTTGTCAATGATATTCTTCTCACAACAATCCTGTGTAGAGACACTTGGATTTGTCTACATGAAATCTTGGGAAGGTTTCAAATAGCTACTAGCATGACTGTAAATGAAGGGAAATCATCATTTCATGTCACTGATGTTAATCGGGATCTGATTACATTCCTCACTCAACTTGTCAACATTAAAGCAATTACTCTTCGAAATGGGCTTAAATACTTGGGATTTAATTTGAAATGTGCTGGATATCGCGTGGCAGATTGGTCCTGGATCGCAGATCAGTTTTACAGGAAAATTGCTGCATGGGAATATAAATGCTTATCCAAAGGTTGACGTGCAATTTTGTCTCAATCTGTTCTTGTGCAAACAATGGTATATTGGGCACATAATATTTACAGACTATTTCCATAGCTCTCATTATCTCCAATATTTACAGGCTATCAACCATCTAACCCATCCATCCACAGAAATTGTCACGATATATTCCATCAACAACCATTAATAGTCTGAACAGGATGATGGCCAACTTTATATGTGGGGGCAACAAAGAAGAAAGAAAATACCACCTGCATAAACTTTCCAAGCTGGTTCGACCAAAAAAAATTGGCGGTTGGGGAATACTGGATTTATCCCTTTTAAGGAAGGCTCTCCTATGCAAATCTATGTGGAAAGCAATCATGGGAACGTCTTTCTGGAGTATGGACATTCGTGCCAAATATATGGGGAACAAGGATTTGTCATTCTGGATTAGGGAGAACCACATTGGATCTCCTCTCGGCTCGGCTATTTGGAGAGGATTTAGAAAACTTGAGCCTTTTTTTAGACAAAATCTAATATGGAAAACATAGATCGGGTCAAGGATCATCATTGGTAAGGATGAATTCGTTGGAGCGGCTAGAAAAATACAAATATCCACTCGGCTAATGAAATTGCTACACAACAGAGGCATTTTTTTCTGGGCCAGTGTTATTCGAGAATGGGTAGGAGCGGTTCCAATTTGGAAATCTGCAACTGAATTGAATCTATAGGATGAAATGGCGACACAATGGAACTCTATTTTATCCTCTTTGCGAGCTCTGGGCATTTATCGTTCTGCAGATAAAGACTACTTCATTTGGAAGGGCTTCGGTGGCTCCTCGACTGTCTTTGTCAAGCATATATATCAACAATTACTATTATCAGAACCTGGAAATACATAAAATATCTTTCCTTCAACCTTTTGGAAATCAGGTTGTCCCACAAAGATCATAATTTTCGCCTGGTTGGTGTTCCGTAACAGGAATCTCACATGGGATAATTTGCAAAAACGAAATTGGTGTGGGCCTACCATATGCCTACTATGTAGAGCTAACTCTAAGAACAACATTCATTTATTTCTCTTTTGTCCACAAACTCAGACTATTTGGCGGAAGCTCACTGCACACTTTGGCTACCCACACCGCTCTTTCCCATCCATACCCGAGGAATTTAAAGGATGGAGTAGCATGAACATAGAATGGCGGGCCATCCCAATATTGACCCTTTAGGCCATTTGGAAATGGAGAAATGGGATGATTTTCAGATCAAAAAAGGAATCTCTCTCAACTGTTTATGAATTTATCTTATGCCAATACAATGCACTTGAAATGTCAGGACAGAACAAGATCAGAGAAGGAAGTGGATCATCGATATGGATTCCCTCGGCTATCCCACAAGCCTTCTTTGACGGTGCTGCTCAACTAGGAACGTGTGCATGTGGAGTTTACATCATTCCAGAAGCAGGACAAGCTTACGAAATTCATTGGAATGGAGGACCAGGGTCAAACAATAGAGCTGAGGCGATGGATTTAGTCGGCCTTCTTTCCATATGTATCTTTCTGGACTTATCGAATGTACAAGTCTATGGAGACTCGAAAATCATCACTGATCATGTCTTTTCAAAACACAATATAAAAAACATACATCTTGAAGGATCGCTTAACAGGATAGAAGCACTATGGAGCAATAGGAGGGACTACACTATCACACATATCAATAGGTACAAAAACAAAAAAGCAGATGACTTATCCAAGATGGGCTTATCTTCCCCACAAGGTATTTGGAGGATGCAGAACAAGATGGACAACTTCTCCTACCAGATCCAGGACTTCTGCCTTCCGGGTACATAATTTTCTTTCATAATGATGAATATCTGGTATGTATCCCTTTTTTTCCTTCATTGCTTGTTGCGAAAGTTTTGTACTTATATTATCTAGCCAAAAGGAACTATATCCTCTATATAATGCTCATAAATATCTTTCTCCATATGTTCAATATGTAGCTGTATGGGATAATCCATCCTATGGTATGTTTTTCTCATCAAGCGATTTTGAAAATCATATACGCCCCTGCTGCAGACTTTATTTCCCACATAGTAATATGCCTGTATAATTCTCTTTTCTAAATATAATACATATATATAGCTTTTTTTCAATGTTTGAAGGTTAGAGTGATTAAATATAAAGAAATTTAGCATTATCAAAACCTTGATCTTGGAATTTAACAATAGTAGATGGATTATGGCGTGTGTGACGGAGGTTAATTATGCGGTCCTTATTAATGGCATTCCCACTTCTTTTTTAAAGCGGCTAGGGGACTTCAACAAGGATGTTCCTTGTCTCCGTTGCTCTTCATACTCGTAATAGATTCTCTGAGTCTTCATATCAAGAGGGCGATTCACCTAAAAAATTGCCGCCCCCTTACCATCTGTAGAGGGATCTACATTTCCCATAAGTTCTTTGTCGATGATATTCTTCTGACAACAATCCTGTGCAGAGACACCTGGATTTGTCTACATGAAATCTTGGGAAGGTTTCAAATAGCTACTGGCATGACTGTAAATGAAGGGAAATCATCATTTCATGTCACTGATGTTAATCGGGATCTGATTACATTCCTCACTCAGCTTTTCAACATTAAAACAATTCCTCTTCGAAATGGGCTTAAATACTTGGGATTTAATTTGAAATGTGTTGGATACCATGTGGCAGATTGGTCCTAGACTGCAGATCAGTTTTATAGGAAAATTGCTGCATGGGAATATAAATGCTTATCCAAAGGTTGACGCACAATTTTGTCTCAATCTCTTCTTGTGCAAACAATGGTATATTGGGCACATAATATTTACAGACTATTTCCATAGCTCTCATTATCTCCAATATTTACAGGCTATCAACCATCTAACCATCCAACCATAGAAATTGTCACGATATATTCCATCAGCAACCATTAACAGTCTGAACAGGATGATGGCCAACTTTATATGTGGGGGCAACAAAGAACAAAGAAAATACCACCTGTGTAAACTTTCCAAGCTGGCTCGACCAAAAAAAATGGGCGGCTGGGGAATACTGGATTTTTCCCTTTTAAGGAAGGCTCTCCTATGCAAATCTATGTGGAAAGCAATCATGGGAACGTCTTTCTGGAGTATGGAAATTCGTGCCAAATATATGGGGAACAAGGATTTGTCATTCTGGATTAGGGAGAACCACATTGGATCTCCTCTCGGCTCGGCTATTTGGAGAGGATTTAGAAAACTTGAGCCTTTTTTTAGACAAAATTTAATATGGAAATTACAGATCGGGTCAAGGATCATCATTGGTAAGGATGAATTCGCTGGAGCGGCTGGAAAAATACAAATATCCACTTAGCTAATGAAATTGCTACACAACAGGGGCATTTTTTTCTGGGCCAGTGTTATCCGAGAATGGGTAGGAGCAATTCCAATTTGGAAATCTGCAACTGAATTGAATCTATACGATGAAATGGCGACACAATGGAACTCTATTTTATCCTCTTTGCGAGCTCTGGGCATTTATCGTTCTGCAGATAAAGACTACCTCATTTGGAAGGGCTTTGGTGGCTCCTCGACTGTCTTTGTCAAGCATATATATCAACAATTACTATTATCAGAACTTGGAAATACAGAAAATATGTTTCCTTCAACCTTTTGGAAATCAAGTTGTCCCACAAAGATCATAATTTTTGCCTGGTTGGTGTTCCATAATAGGAATCTCACATGGGATAATTTGCAAAAACGAAATTGGTGTGGGCCTGCCATATGCCTACTATGTAGAGCTAACTCTGAGAACAACATTCATTTATTTCTCTTTTGTCCACAAACTCAGACTATTTGGCGGAAGCTCATTGCACACTTTGGCTACCCACACCGCTCTTTCCCATCCATACCCGAGGCATTTAAAGGATGGAGTAGCATGAACATAGAATGGTGGGCCATCCCAATATTGACCCTTTAGGCCATTTGGCAATGAAGAAATGGGATGCTTTTCAGATCAAAAAAGGAATCTCTCTCAACTGTTTATGAATCTATCTTATGCCAATACAATGCACTTGAAATATCAGGACAGAACAGGATCAGAGAAGGAAGTGGATCATCGATATGGATTCCCTCGGCTATCCCACAAGCCTTCTTTGACGGTGCTGCTCAACTAGGAACGTGTGCATGTGGAGTTTACATCATTCCAGAAGCAGGACAAGCTTACGAAATTCATTGGAATGGTTGACCAGGGTCAAACAATAGAGCTGAGGCGATGGCTTTAGCCGGCCTTCTTTCCATATGTATCTTTTTGGACTTACCGAATGTACAAGTCTATGGAGACTCGAAAATCATCACTGATCATGTCTTGTCAAAACACAATATAAAAAACATACATCTTGAAGGATGGCTTAACAGGATAGAGGCACTATGGAGCAATAGGAGGGACTACACTATCACACATATCAACAGGGACAAAAACAAAAAAGCAGATGACTTATCCAAGATGGGCTTATCTTCCCCACAAGGTATTTGGAGGATGTAGAACAAGATGGACAACTTCTCCTACCAGATCCAGGGCTTCTGCCTTCCGGATACATAATCTTCTTTCATAATGATGAATATCTAGTATGTATCCTTTTTTTTTCCTTCATTGCTTGTTGCGAAAGTTTTGCACTTATATTATCTAGCCAAAAGGAACTATATCCTCTATATAATGCTCATAAATATCTTTCTCCACATATTCAATATGTAGCTATATGGGATAATCCATCCTATGGTATGTTTTTCTCATCAAGCGATTTTGAAAATCATATACGCCCCTGCTGCAGACTTTATTTCCCACATAGTAATATGCCTGTATAATTCTCTTTTCTAAATATAATACATATATATAGTTTTTTTTTTGTGCTGAAACCTTAATTTCTACTGAATTTTATTAAATCATACGGGAGCAAAATTTAGCTTTTTAAGGCTTTCAATTTTTCTAATATTAATCATTAATATTTAATTTATAATTTTTGAATTTTTTCCTTATAAAATATGTTTGTTTTTTGAATTTTTAATAATTTAAAAAAACATTTATGAAGTTAATATATTAAATTAACTATCTAAATTTAATTTAATTAGAAAAGTATTTTTTTGTAAGTGATTGGAAATTCCTAGAGCTTGTCATATTGTTAATAATTTCCCAAATAATACCGTGTAACATATGTAGAAATCCCACAGATCACACGTGTTACACATACCATATTATTAGTAATTTTCCCCAATGATATTGTGTAACATATATGGAAATTACACGGATCACAACATGTTACAAAGTATCATTCCAAAAATTATGGACAAAAATATCTTTTATATTTGAAAAGATAATTTAGTTAATATAAAGTATAATTTTATAATTTAATTTTAATAATAAAATACGAAATTTATTATATATGTAAAATTTAATATATTAATTCGATTTCCGTAGTAATTAAAAAAATTAAAAATAAAATAAAATCAGACATATCCTTTTTAAATTGTGTCACAAACATTAATTAAATGATGGGAAATGGATGTCCTAATGGATATGTAGGAAATTACATCTGGCTTGCACTGAATGGTTGTGGTGTGGCACTGAATGGTTGTGGTGTTTAGAGATGTGAATTCGTATTGATGCCGGGGCTAGGTTCCCTCTCTATTCATGGGCTTCCCTGCACATGATGTAGCATTTAATCATTTTTGAGTTCACAATTTGGCATTTATGATTATTTTGGTGAATTTTGTTTTATTTTTGTAATCTGGCTAAGTTGTTGTTTAGTTGATGTGAGCGTGCCTTTTTGTATTTTTAAATATTTTGAGGGCCTTGGCTGAGTTGTTGTTTAGTTGATGTGAGTGTGGGTTTTTGAATTTTTAAATATTTTGGATCAAATTTCTTGAATGGATATTGTATGTAAGAGTTGTTAATTAATATGAAAGAGGTTTTTTTTTCATGGTATTTGTTATTAGCAGAAAATTTGGTTATGTATTTATAGTTATTAGCAGAAAATTTGGTTATGTATTCATAGTTATTATTGAGAGTTATTAGTCCCTGCCTGGGACTATTAGCGATCGATCGATCGTTGACCATACATTAACCGGTCCTTTGACCAAAAAAAATTGTGCACTATCAAAGTTTAACCAAAATTTATCTCTGCAAATATCGGTGTAAGAAATTTATAACCAAAGTTGTGAATTGGGGTCTTATTGCACGCTTCACGTGCCCCGATGTTATTTCAGCGGGGACAAATTATTTTACCGTACGCAAATGAACTTTAAGATCTTTCCCTATCTTAATTATTCGATCTATTTGATATTTTCAGTTTACATAAAAATAAGTTGACTTGGTGGTTCGTGCCCTGCGTGAGCGCCTTGCATGCAGCTAGTGCCAGATGTCTCTCTCTCGGGCTATCAATTCTCCGCAGAAGGCAGCTACCAGCAGCTTGGGAGAGTAGTTCAACATGGGCTTTTCTCCTCGCTCGGGCTATTAATTCTCCGCAGAGAGTTTTCCTATTCCGAAATTTGTTCAACCCTTCAGTTCTTCCATGTTTATTGCTTGGACATTTAACGAAATTGAAGGCAATGACTGCAGGTCCATCAACCGCACATGCTTTCTGGGGAATCTTACAGTCAAACTCCCTCAAGTTCTGTTGTTAATTCCAGGTATGGTCTTTGCCTCTCCATGAGCGGACACACTACCTTCTTTTCCGTTAAAGTCTTCGGTGGTTGTGTTGAGGGTGACTGCAGTACACTGACACCCTTTAGAGTTTAATAACTTATTCGAGGCATTTGTTGTATTTCTATTAATTGCCTTTCTGCATTTTTTTCTTGAATATGTCTTAGGCACTTACTGTAATGGATGTATTTGAATCTTTGTATTCTCAGTTGTTTTGGTTATCGGTGGAAACTTATTATTTCTTGAATTCATTCTATCTTAGATTGTGCAGTTTGAGACAACATCAGAGGGTTATGTCTTATTCAGGGACCACATCCCTTGTACAAGCCAAAGAAAGATTGCTTGATGCCAGACCTGGATCTTCCGCGTGCTGCTGTGTAGGCAGGACCTTCCACGATCAGAACCACAAAAGAGCTTCTCAACAGTGTGATTATTATGTTGAGTATGCCGATCATAGCTCTTTTATGGGCGTCCTTGTTAGAGATGTTGTTAAGGGCTGCCTAACCACTAAAAATTGGTTGACAGCAAATTCTGTTTTAGGGTACATGTTACTTTTAACTAATGTGTGTGTGTTGAATTCATTTCTTTCAAACAACTTATAAAACTGTGAAAATTACTAAATCACGGAATATGATAATAGATATTCTTAGTTATCCAGAAAATGTCACTACATATTTGAATAAGGCCTGGTGGACCTTCCTGGTTATGGGATGTAGGAAAAGAAAATGGAAAAGCGTTTCAGGTGAGAAGACCTTACTGGTCGTGATGGGCATAAAAATAAATCGAGGTGATCAGTGAGAGTCGTGTTCAAAAATGGTTTCTCCGACAGCTGTGGATATGACCAGCAGGGATCTTCAGAAAAGCCCCCTGGACGCACTAATGGTGTTCGGGGTCTTGGCGGTGGTTCGGCGAGTCTTCCATCTCAATGGGCAAAGCAAGGCCTCATCAAGAATGTGATAGGTCGCTATAATTTTGGCGGAGGACGATATGGGGGTGCATCTTCTTTGGTGATGATCCACCTCAACCATGACTTAGGTTCCCATGCATGTCATACCATATATGTAAGATCAAAATAACTCCACTTTCTCTTCTCGCTCTGTCTTTTCAATTGAAAGTTCACCATAATGATGTAGAATCCTTCTCAACATATTTTCCTAAATATAAATCTCAACAAATAAAAGTTTCATCAAAATAATTGCTATTGCAGTTTATGTAAGTTTCATCAATATTGAAGTTCATCACATATCAGAATTCATGTTTAATTTCAGTCTCAACGAAAGTAGCATAAAATCATTTCAGAGTCTCACCGAGATGCTTATCTTGAATACTCTGTTTCAGCAGAGCCTTCTTGTTTTGAATTGATTTGTGTTTGATTCACGCATGCAACGGCGAACGAGAACCAAACTCCTGTCATACCGAGGGCCCCAAAGCCATCTATTTCTTTCTCTGCCACCGCTCGCCAGCAAAAATGAATCATATCCGATGTTATATTCTATTTTCTCCCCTCAAATTTGATACAGTGTGGGCTTTGAAAAGATTTTCCTAGATACTATTTTCGTTATAGCCTATGCTATCCTCTTCCTTCAAACACAATATACTGTGAAGGTCTTCATTCGCCAATCGATTTAGAGTTATGTACTCCTTAGTAACTCTGCCAAAACGCAGTTATTGGACTTATTCTATCCCTTAGTTACCGAATAAAAGAGACACTTCTTTCGTAATGTAAGGTGCACAGGTCTTATTATATACTTTGCTGGCCTTATCACTTGCCCTCTGGCACTTATTTCCTCGGCCCTCGCTCGTTAAGGTGAAAGAGAGATCTCCTTCAGACACTTCTTCCCTTGGCGTTCGTTAAAGGGTTAATAAAAGGGAGTTCTCTCCTTCGGGCACTCATTTCCTTGCCCTTCGTTAGTGAAAGGGAGTTATCCATCGTGAGCCCAACCCCTATAATTGTTAATGGGGAGCCTCCCCCTTCCCCAGGGGAGTGCTATCATCCGGGGTAACCAGTATTGGAAGATACCAAGAAATGGGGTGGCTATCCCCGAGTTTAGTAATTAGCCAAATATATCCGAGGGTTTTATTAATTATCTCTTTTACACGGCTGGTGACTACTGAATGTCTGTCTCCTTCTAATAGGATAGTTTAGCATGCCTGTCTACTTCCAATAGATTTAGCATGTCCGTCTCCTTCCAATAAAATTAACCAGACTTTTACTAGCTTTAGCTTGAGCGTTCCTGTCCTAGTTAGTTTCTATGGACGGGACTAGAGTGGGGAACTGGTCTATTTATTGCGCAGAGAGGCTCATTTTCAGGACCTATGACGCTTTAAGTCGATTGATAGTATTGGCTTGCATCTCGAAGGGGTTTCTTTACACTGCGTTATGCAAAACCTCTGTTATTCTCAGTGTATAATTGAATATCTAGACAGTTGACATGTATACTTATTATCCAAGAGGTTTTTCGACCATTTTACTTCTATATTGACTGCAAAGTTTATATGTATATGGCAGCTCCTTTGATTTTTTTTAATACAACATTCACTATTGTTTCGACATGTTTTTAAAAGGAGTTTTTGACAACATTGCCTTCTCTATATCATTTCATGTATGTACTCAATAGTTCTTTTCTTGGCTCTGCAATAAGTTTGTCGACGTTCTTATGGAATTTGGCCTTATCGCCTGAGAGGATTTTCCCGCTTAGTTTTAAAACCAAACTATTTGTTTTATGATTAAATTGACGCATGCATAACGACAATTCCTACTTAGCATCATAATTGTCTGCTCATAATATTAGAGGGTTTGTTCTCTGTGTTTACTAATTTATTATTTGTAAAGAATAAATAGCAGACCACAAAGAAGCCAAACAGTTGATGGCCATTGTCACATTCTATTTAATGAGGGGTAATTGAGAGGCATGTTCTCTAGCCTCAACGATATTTCTTTATTTATTTTTATGTTTTTTAGTTTTCAGAAACAAGGTGGGTTCTGTATTTCTGCATGTTATATTTTTATACTTTATCGGCCTAAAGACAAAAGTTTTCAATTATTCAATGAAGGTCTAGTAAATTAACACTCATGCTCTGTATTTTTTTTTTCCTAAGTTGATTTCCTGCCAATTGAGTAGACCCAAAGTATATAATCGCTGGGTTTAAAGCTTTTAATTAGCCATACCATCTATTGGTTTTCTTTCCAAAGCCACGGTTATGTAGTCATTTTGGATAAACTGATAAAACAAAATGAGTGAAATACCATTTTTCATAGAATGAATGGCACCGACTCCCTCGCGATGGCAATGCTCCTTGCAAAACCATTTCTGTATAAGTAGAAAGAACTACATTTTTAATATGCCCGATTAATCTCACTAAATAATCATATTGAGAATAAACAGACATAGGCAAAGTAATTCTATAGGGAGTATAAGAAAAATACTTTACTAATGGAGAAATTGAATTTGGTCACTGGCAGTGAAAACTGAAGAGCGTCGAGAGGTGAGTATCCGCAGAGAGATGGATTTCACCACCAAATACATTGGTAACTCTTTTTCACTGTTATCACAAATGAAGAAAAGTAAATTAAGCAAGAATTTCATCGTTTATCCTTTCGAATGATTTTCGGGGATGAGAGCCTCCAAACAATATTTTTGTTCTACAAAGAAAAAGCCCAGTTCAGGAATAATGTATCAGGCATGTTATTCATGTTATTGCATTTGAGAAGAATATAGACATTTAGTTGCCACATGAAAGTGGAATAGTTGATCACTCATGCATTTAGAGCTCCTTTTTTCAGAGATAAACAAATCCTTTGTTTTGTCGTTGGAAGACAAAGTGCTCGACATGTGTTCAGGCAAATGTAGGAGTAAGTTGTCTGTTCATATTGGCCCATCGCGATAATAGGAATATATATACTTTGTGTATATATTTCATTATAGAAAACCCATGGACTTGGCATGCTCAGATATAGTAAATGAATATAAATTGCAAAATCTGTGAAGTAATTGTTGCGTGCCTGAATGTACCGTACAAATTATTCCACTACCTTAATGATCACTGGAAAGCCAGGCCCAACAATGCATATAAATCATTCACAACAGAACTGTTTGGTCCTCGTAACCAAAGCCACCTAACAGTGCAAGTGAAAAGTCTTAGCTAGGTGACCCGCCTAAGCGGGAGTGGAGGCAAAGTAGCTTACCTGCCCTCACTCTCTAGAATTATTGCCAAGTAGCTATCTGCTGGTCAACAACCCGTGACGAAGAAAGCCAACCAATATGTCATAGACATGATGAGGCAACACATAAGTTTTGGTGATGAATACTACTTGTGGAGCTTCTTATGGAATAAAGCCTTTGGTGCGAGTGGAAGGTTTTGCTTCAAAATACCGAGTCACATTGTAATTTGGCAGTTCTTATCTTAAACCCCTTTTTATATCCATCCGAGATATAAATATCCGAGTGTTCGTCATCCCTTGCAAACAACTACATAGAGTTGTGTTTTAATAAACTCTGCAAAATGATTTTCATGTTCAAGAGGCCTTTAGCAATCTAGCTCCATCAGCGTATACTTGCTTATTCTCGAGCATTTGTATTGTTGTTGTGGCAGACCCCGGCAGGGACTACCGCCACGGCATTGGCTCCCTTGTTAATATTGATAAACATATTAAACACATTAATAATTTAAAAGTAACATTAATAATTTTAAAAATTAAATTATTAAAATTAAAGTAAAGTTAATATTAATATTAATATTATTAAATTAAAGTTTAAAATATAAATAAAATTTAAAAGGTTAATATTAATAAATATATGTTAATTAAACTATTAGGATTAACATTATTAAAACTTATCAATAATATTATACCTTAGAAATTAAATAATAAATAATTAAAATAATAATAAATAATAAATAATAATCATTTAGATTAATAATACACCTGGTGGATATTATTAAACCAATTAATAAACCCAAAAGATTAAATTCTATTTGGATATTGTTTATTCAAATAATTAAAATATTTATAAAATTATTATTAATAGGTTAAAACAATATAAAAATATTGAACATATTATTAGAAGGAAAACATACAACTAAGTGAGAGGAATTTTGTTTTTCCAAATTTAAATTATATCCTAACTAATTTTAATTAAATAATTAATTTTAATTTTTTATTAATATTTAATTAATAAATTAAAATTAAAATGGTAAATTGTGAAACTTTTGAGCTTTCCCCAAATTCTAGGGTTTTTTCTACATATCTGTCTATTCTCGGCTAGGTAAGAAGGGACTTTGTCACCTCGTTTAGCCAAATTGTTTCTAGATTCCATAATGAGTCTAGATCTATTGATATTCCTTGTTAATCTCCTCATCTTTGACATCTTTAACATCGTTTTCATAAAGAAACTCAATGAAGTGGGGTTTCTGGTTTCACAACAAACCCTCCATTGGGTGTAATGTGGCAAGCTAGAAATCCATGACGTTGCTTGCCCAAAAAGGCTTCATTGGGGGAGCAATATCATACCATGCGGGTTCACATTGTGGGATATATATTGAGGAAAAAATGACATAATATATTGGGGGATATATAGGGGGTAATGGGTTTTTATATGGGAAGGTATAATGAATGGAGCTCAAAGATAATGAAAAAATATAAAGGGGCATTAAAAAAAAGTTAATGAAAAAATGGATACCTACAATATCTAGTGGAAGTAGGAGTTTTTAAATTTGGGATGGTGTATTGGGTTCGTATTTGCAGGGGGTTAAATAATGTGATTTTTAGGGGTATTTTCCAATATGTAGTCAAATTAAGGGTATTATTTAATATGCCACGAATGCATGTGATAGGTCAAGGGTTCATTGAGGGAAACCCAATGTGCTTTCCAAAAGCAGTGCAAGATCCAAAATATGAGGTTAAATCTAGTAAGATAAAATTACATATCTAATATATGTATGATGACACTCTGATGTACAAATTTATTGGATTATGGCCCTCTGAAAAGGCTTTGATTGGGTTGATCCAAAGTAAATGAAACCCCCAGGATAAAATAGAATTAGCTTTAAGAGCCAAGGGTTTTTTAACAATCATTTTCTCTAGCTTAGAAGATAGATCAAGAGTTTCTTAAGGAAGGCCATATTTTTTCTACAATTTAGGGCTCTTCATGCGATTATGTAAGGAGCAATATATTATGGAGAAGAAGGATTTCCTTGCAACCCTATTGTGGGTCTATCTCTTTTCTCTCCCCAAAGAAAGAAAGTGAAACCCTTAAAGACACCGATAATGTCATTGCAAACTTTGTCAAAGTATGAGTTACTACCAAGAGAAAAGGTGCACTTCGTATGCACAAATATATGTTTATATGAGTATCTTTGTTAGCCTATTTCTAGTATACAATCATGAACTCCATATTTACCACCTTCATGTATTTCACATATTGGGATATAGATGTTATCCTAAGTGTTTCTAGATTCATGTATTTCACATATTGGGATATAGATGTTATCCTAAGTGTTTCTAGATCTTATTTTGTCTCATCCTACTTTATCTCTTTGCGAGGTGTCAAGGTGAGAGAAATTGAGGTGATTTCATAATTGTGAGGCTTGAGGCCTTTTTCGCCAAACTGTTTGTCTCTTCTTCATGTCTTTCTTGTTTTTGGATTTTATTAATTGGTATTAGAGAAGAATATTCTATGTGCATAGATAAATGGAGCATTGAACTATGCAATGAGATTTGAATATGCATGCCAAGTCTCGAGCTTCACCATGGATGATTAGTAGTATGCCAAATTTAAATAAAAATAAAATAAAATATAAAAATATAGAGTTGAATGTTATGTAAGCATAGTTGAGTTGATTCTTTGTGGAAGGTGTACTAGACAAAAATTTCTACCAAATTTTATCAAAATCATGCCAAAAATTCCATTGTTTAGGGCTCTTATTAGATTACATGTGAGGTTTTTATCTTCTCATAAATTACGTGCGGCTAGGTAATGATGGTTGTGCGCGGTTACGTGGGAGATGGTTCAAAGTTTATTATAATATGTTATTTAATTTTACTAGTATAATTGGCTAAGTGGCACATGGTGAAAACCGATGGATATCAGTGGTATATTAGTGATATGTAATGATGAATCATTTAAGAACAAGAGTAAAGTAAGAATTATAAATGGTGTTTTCTAAACATGTTATATTTTGGAGTTTTGTGGTTGGACTTTGCATAAATTTTTTTGGGCCAATCTTAATTTTTGATGTTTAAAATGAGTTTTTGACTACATATATTAATTCATCACCGTGAAATTTTTTTGGGGCACTCAAATTGTGAAGAGTTTACAAGTAGAACCCAACCATATTTTAGGGTGATTCCAAGAAATCCCAACCATATTTGATTCCAAGAAATCCCAACCATATTTTAGGTAAATCAAACCAGAAAATATGTCAGAAAACCCTCCAAAACTTAGGACATACAGACTAGGAGAAGAAAATAGCTACCTATTTCATTTTTCACTAATCTCAGAAGTCGCCATTAACTAATCATATGGTAAATTTATACTCAAATTAGGTAAATATGAAAACATAATCAAAGATTGAACAATGCGAGGAACTTATTATTGAAAATTCTATCCATTGATGTCATGAAGATGGGTAGAGTATGCCAACATCTTTGATTGCAAATATAAAATCAAAATTTTGATTAAAAGAAAAAGATGTCTATCCACATAATTAATGTCAATTAAAATTAACATGGTTTATTCAATTTTAATAAAATAAAAGATTATTCCAAAATCATGATAATTATGTTCACAATAATATCAAGAAAATATCGAGAAGATTGATAGTATAACAACTATTTTTGAAAATTAAAATAAATATAAATAATCTTTATATCAAAAAGGATAGGCCTATTTTATCTCATTAATGTTTTGAGAATTAACCCATAACACAATTTCACTATTTTAATATGTCACATTATTTTTAATAATTAATTTAATTAAATTTAAAAAATTTAATTTAATATGATTTATTTAACTGAATTTGTCCAACCAACGCGAACAAACTGTCAATTTAAAACTTGATTAAATTGATTTTAAGTTAAAATATATTACACAGGAATTCCAATTAATAATTCGTTAATTAGTATAATATTTTAAGGATTCGAACATGGACTTTCAAGTCAAATGCGTTTTATAATATTTTAGTTGATGTTGTTTATTCGTGAAACATGAATAATAATATTTGATAATATTAAAAATATTTATAAATATTTATTTATGTAAACAATTATAAAATTAGAAAGGAACATCTAATTAAGCCAGAGGAAATTTTAAAATTACAATTAATTTATGGTTAATTATTTTTATAATATTTAGTTTAAATTATTATATTTAATAATTTTTAAATAAATATTTAATGTAATTTTAATTATATTTAAATTATAAATTTAAAAAATTAAAATGGTAAATTGTGAAATTTTTTAATTTAGGTTAGGGAGAAGGGGCTTTGCTATTTTTGTAGCCAAATTGTTTTGAGAATTCATAATGAGCCTAGATTTACTGATATTCTTTGTTATCTCCTTATTTTCGACAACATTTTCATAAAGCAACTCAAAGAAGTGGGGGTTTTGGGTTTGCAACAAACTCTCCATTGGGTGTAATGTGGCCAGCTAGAAATCCATAGCGTTGCTTGCAAAAAGAAATGCAAGATCCAAAATATGAGGTTAAATCTAGTAAGATCAAAGAATATGTCCAATATATGTAGGATCACGTTCTCATCTACAAATTTATTAGATTATGGCCCTCTGAAAAGGGTTTGATGTTAATTTTTGGCATCTAGGGAGAAATGCCCTAGTCCTCCCTCCTAATTGAGCAAGCAAAGAAAATGAATATATATATTTTATTGAAAGGAATTAATTATAATTTTACTCCTAGTTGACATTAAACCTTGGAGGAAAAACTGTTTAATAAAATTCAAAATTTTCAAATTCAAGTCGGCTCATTTGATCAGGTCGGCTTGAAAAATAGAAATGTCTTTTCAGACCCTGAAATAATTATAAATACCCTCTTGTATTTATCTCAAAGGAGAAAATTCGGATGTAACATATTCTCCATGATTTTTGGATCATTGCTTCTAAGTTTTTCGGATCATCTAAGGATGTTTGTTGGGCATCCTCTTTGGGTTATGTCTAAGGTTTTTCTTGTTTGATTTATTAGGATTTTGTTGGGGCTATTATCTCTACACTTCTTATAGCAATTTGATGGAAGTATGTTATGTCAACATACCCTATCTTGTGATACAAATTAACAGACCCAAGTTGCAGACCTATTCCTATGCGTAGTTGCAAATCTATCCTATACGAGTTACAGACCTATTCCTATACACGGTGAAAAAATATTCATTGTGAGTTGTAGATATGATATAGGGCACACATTTCTTCTACAAGACTTCTACATGGCCTTAGGATTTGCATTTTGCTACAAATATCCCATATGCCTTAGGTCAAGTCTTTCTTGCTCATCACAGGTCTATACTCTCTCTCTCACATCCATATATTGGATATGATCTCGCATATTTGTAATGGGCATAATCTCACATTGTTGGCATTAATTCACACTTTGTATGGCATTATTCTTCTGTGATATTAGTGGCATCACTTCACAATATACATATCAACGAAAATCTATGGTTAGTCATATAGCATTATCGACATCATCTTATATGAATCTCGCATGGCATATGATTTCATATGGTATACTCATGAGATTAGACATTGCATGCATCATTCTCTATGACATTTCATTGGCTGGAACTACAGTGGCTTATTGTGATAATTTTAAAGTAGTATACTATGGTATTTCTTCATTAATATTTCCACATTGGTATATTGCACAAGTTTTACTATATGGTATTTACACTACAATATTATGGCAACTCTACTATGGTTACATATTACCTTCTATCATGACAAACTTTGATTGAAATACTTTTGTTGAATTAGATGACTCTAAACTTGATGGAAAATGAGAAACTGTGCCAGAGGTCCCCTTTGAAGTCTTCTATGATACTTATTTCAGAAGTATTTTGTGATGCAGTATTCATCAATATACACATGATTTTCATCTCGTCCTTGCATGGATAACATACTGATGTTTTATGTGACTTGACAGTAATAACACAATTTGACTCTTGATAGTTATAATGAGTTACATGCTAGTACAATTTTATAGCAACTTTCTTATGTTAGTTTACAAACATAACTATGAACTGAATTGGGATGGACCTTGAAGGCCTATTGATGTATCTCATTGTACTTTGTATCTTGGTTGAACTATTGATGAAATATAATAGAAGAAGAGGAATTGAATTCAGGTTTCCCCCCTTATGGGGGTTTTCCCTGGTCTCTGACCAATCCTGTTATCTCTATGTGTTCTTGCTTTTCTTTTTTTGTTCCTTTATGTTCCACTACATTGTTGTTGACATTGTTCTTTCTACATAATTTCATATGATTTAATGATGTTATAATGTTGTGGGGTGAACTCAATGTGTAAATGATGAAAAGTATAATGATGCAATTATCAATAACAAAGTACAATATAGTCCTAAGAGAAAATTAACATGGTATCATAGCTAGCCTAAAGAAAAGACATTAAGATCACCCCTATGAAGACACTGGCGATGGAAGCAAGTGAATGTGGTGAAGACCTAAAAGAATGCTAGGGTTTGAAGTAAACCCGAGGCATCTTTGTTCTAGTAAGAGAAGATATGGTTTGATGGTTAGGGTTTGCAAAAAAGAGAGTCTGGATATAATGAAGGTTTGAGGTCTTGAAACCCTAGCATAATCAGTGGAAAGTTGATCCAACACTTGTGGCAAATTCAGTTTAACCTAGGAAGACTAGTCTCACTCTAGGAGACAGTATAATGATCATTGGACTTGGCTGCTGATGAAGAAGATTAAAGGAAGCATTTTCATAATGAATCTTGGATGTTGGATCAAGAGGGAGTTGATCACTTCCTTCAATATTTTATAAAGATAAGTACCTTCTAAAACATATGTTATTTCTTTACGAGACTTCTCTTGTTTAGATTTATTGTTTTGATTATTACTTATCCTTTTGGCACGAATATTTGAATTCTAACTTCTTGATGAAGATGTGAAAAGCAGATCCCCCTTGAGGATCATTTGGATGTTTATGAGTGTAGGAAAAGAGAGTCAATGCAAGAAGAGAAGAGTTGGGAAGAGGAAGCTTGAGCTAGAAAAGGAACCTAATGAAAATATGTTAAGAGAGCAAGTGAAAAGTATTCTGAGCATATACAAGATGAAAAATGATGCAAGGTTTAGAGTTATGATTTAGCTGCAATGTTGGATGGAAAGTTAAGTCCTGGGAATGGATGCCCTAACTTGATAATATTAAGGCTTTCTTGGAAATGATTGTATATTGGGATAGAGATTTGATATTGTATGGAGATACACTTGTTAGTTACCATAACTATATGACATTAACCCTTGATGAATGTTTGATGACATGTTTTTATATGACAATAAAGCAATAGATGTTGACTTGTCATGACTATGTTGTATATGTTGTTTATGAGCTAACTATTATTTGCTAACATGACTGGTTTACCCCTTGCAATATCAAGATCCACCTCTCGTGAAGAAGTTTTTTAATGGATTGCATTAATGGATTATTGTTATTGTATGGATCTTTGTATGCATTTTGAGTTAGACAAAGTTTGAGTGTATATAGCTATAACAATGACATCTTCATGGATTGATAGAATATTGTTGTACGAGACAAGCTTAATCTTGTGATTGTTTCCTCCCTACATGAGAGGGAGAAAAGATGGACATGGTATTCATTTATTTATGTTATATATTTTATCTAACATTTGATGTCCTATATGAATATGATAACAAATAATTGCTTCTCTTAGGCAAGTTGTTTGAACCGATACCAGATACAAACACTTAGATATGTTTCTCATCCTCAAAGAGTAGCATGGATTGATGAATGTGACCCTCTCAGGAAAGTGTCCAAGATGATCAAGGAAACTGAGCTATGATCTTCCCCCCTTTCTAAGCTCCCAAGGTGAGGAATTGAGCCTTAGATCTCTTGGGGTTGAGGGACCTCTGGATTTGACAGAGTATATCCCAATTGGCATCTGAATTTCCCGCCCATCTTGCCAATGGGTGCTAGATTCTTGAGTTAGGTGCGATCCTTACCATTTATATTAAGTGGAATCCCACTCAAGCTAGAGATGCAAGTGTTCTACCACTTGACTCTTTAGGGTCATGTTGGGAAGATCAACATATAATAGGATAGGTACAATCCTTACCATTTATGGTAAGTGGTATCCCTCCTATTATCACCAAGTAGTGGGATAGGCGTGATCAATCCTTACCTCATAAGGTAAGTGGCATCCCTCCTATTGTATGTGGATTCTAGGTGGTAACATTGGCTCCTTGATGACGAGTTTCTCATATTGTAGCATTTGACTCCCTGCTAGCATATATTCCCGATTGTAGCATTGGCTTTCATTGGCAGAGATTCCCAAGTTGTAGCATTGGCTACCTGTTGGAAGGTATTCCAGGTTGAGTTGGGCTCCCCGATGTGGTTCCAAGTTGAGCAAGGCTCCCTGATATTGTTCTGGGTTGAGCTAAGCTCTTTGATGTTGTTGTGGGTTGAGTTGGGATCCCCTATGATGTCATATTATTCTTATTCTTTATATTTGATATTGTTCAATAGATGGAGATGAGAAGAAATGAGTCAAGATGATATATATCTTAAAGAGGATGATGATTCTACTCCAAATTACCACATTGATTATTGGATATAGGATGGAAGCTGGATGCTCCCCTACGATGATGATGTGGGTTGAGATGGACTCCCCTATGATGATTCTTCTTCCTCTTCTATTAGATCAAGATTTTTTAACTAATGATCAAAGAAAATTGAGATGAGATGAAATGGATGTTTTGTTGTTATAGTTCATGTGATTTGACATGGAGACTGGTAGAGTTTGAAGGGTTGATGTTCCCTACCGTTGGTTATGGGTTCCTTTTATTTTATGAGACAAGTCTTATCAACAATACAATTGTCTGTTTTCATATGATTGAGGGATTCAATATATTTTGATGGTCTTTGGCTCGGTTGATGGAATTCCTCCCTCACTCAGAGGGAGTGTTAATTTTTGGTAGCTAGGGAGAAATCCCCTAGTCCTCCCTCCTAATTGAGCAAGAATTGAAAATGAATATATATTTTTTATTGAAAGGAATTAATTGTAATTTTACTCATAGTTGGCCTTAAGCCTTGGAGGGAAAATTGTTTAATAAAATTCAAGGCGGCTCATTTGATTAGGTCATCTTGGAAAATAGACATGTCTTTTTGGACCATCAAACAATTATAAATACCCCATTATATTTATCTCAAAGGGGAAAACTTCAGATGGCACATATTCTCTATGATTTTTGGATCATTTCTTTTGAGTTTTTTGGATCATCTGAGACAGTTTGTTTGGCATCCTTTTTGGGTTATATATGAGTGTTTCTTGTTTGATATATTAGGATTTAGTTGGGGCTATTATCTCTAAACTTCTTACTACAATTTGATGGAAGTATGTTATGTCAACATATACTATCTTGTGATACGAATTGATAGACCCGAGTTGTAGACCTATAACTATGCGTAGTTGAAAATCTATCTTATATGAGTTACAAACCTATTCCTATGCAAGGTGCAAAACTATCCTATGCGAGTTGTATATATGATAAAGGGCACACGTTTCTTCTACAAGACTTCTGCATGGTCTTAAGATTCACGTTCTGCTACAAATCTCTCATATGCCTCATGTCAATTCTTTCTTTCTCATTGCAAGTCTACACTCTCTCTCTTACATCTCTATATTGGATATGATCTCTCATCTTTGTAATGAACATGGTCTCACATTGTTGGCATCAATCCACGTTATGTATGCCATTATTCTTCTTTTATATTGGTGGCATCATTTCACAGTATACATGGCAGTGAAACTATATGGTCTGTCTTGTAGCATTCTCGACATCATCTTATATGGATCTCGCATGGTATATGATATCATATGGTATAATATTAAGTATTAGACATTTCATGCATCATTCTTTGCATCATTTCATTGGCTGGAACTATAGTGGCTTATTGTGATAATCATGCAACAATACAATGTGGTATTTCTTCATTAATATTTCCACAATGGCATATTGCACAAGTTTTACACTATGGTATTTCTACTACAATATTATGGTAATTCTATTGCGGTTACATAGTACCTTCTATCATGAAAAACATTGATTGAAATGCTATTTTTACTTAGATGACTCCAAACTTGATAGATATGACTATGTGATAGTGACATGATGGGAGATGAGAAATTGTGCCATAGGTATCCTTTGAAGTATGCTATGATACTTATGTAAAAAATATTCTATGATGAAATATTCATTGATATACAAATGGATATGATATCATCCTTGCATGGATAACATAATGGTGTTTTATGTGGCTTGACAATAATAACAAAATTTGACTCTTGATAGTTATAATGAGTGACAATCGTGATGGTACAAGTTGATAGTGACTTCCTTATGTTAGTTCACAAACATATTTGTGAACTGACTGGGATGGCCCTAGGAGGCCTATTGATGTATCTAATTGTACTTTGTATCTCAACCAAACTATTGATGAAATATAATAAAAGAACAAGAATTGAATTTTGGGTTTTCCCCCTTGTAGGGTTTTTCCCTTGTCTCCAACCAATCCTAGTGTCTCTATGTGTTCTTACTTTTCTTCTGTTGTTCCTTTATGTTTTGATGCATTGTTGTTGATATTGTTCTCTCTACATAATTTCATATGATTTAATGATGTTATAATGTTGTGGGGTGAACTCAATGGGTAAATGATGAAAAGTATAATGATGCAATTATCAATAGAAAATAACAATATAGCCCTAAGAGAAAACTAACATTTGATTGGGTGGATCAGAAATAAATGGGACCCCCAAGATTAAATAGAATCAGTGTGAGGGGCCAAGGGTTTTTTTACAATCATTTTCTCTAGCTTGGAAGATAGTTTGAGAGTTTCTTAAGGAAGGCCATATTTTTTCAACAATCTAGGGATCTTCATGCGATTATGGAAGGAGCTATATAATTTGGAGAAGAAGGATTTCCTTGTAGCCCTATTGTGGGTCTATCTCTTTTATCTCCCCAAAGAATATTGGGAAAGGGGAACCTTTCAAGCAATTGGTAATATCATCATAAACTTTTTCAAATTATTAGAGGCTACTAAGAGAAGGAGGTACAATTCATATGCACAAATCTATGTTTATGTCACTATATTTGTTAGACTCCTTCTCATATACAATCAAGAATTCATTATTTACCACCTTCATGTATTTCAAATATTGGGATATAGTTGTTATATTAAGTGTGTTTCTTGATCCTATTTTGTCTCACTCTACTTTATCTCTTTATGAGGTGTAAATGTGAGAGCAATTGAGGCGGTTTCATAATCATACTATATATTCGTATCATTAGAATATGAATACATGTTGTGAGGCTTAAGGCCTTATCTGCCAAACTTTTTTCCTCTTCTTCATGTCCTTCTTGTTTTTGGATTTTATTAATCTCCCAACCTCCATAGATATTTACTATCAAGATAATGTTTAGAAGTAGTCTATAGATTATGAATAAGTCCCCTTTAGATGTAGACACCTTCATCAATACAATAATATAATTAGGGAGTATACAATTAATACCAAGGAAATGTTGAAGAAACTCTTCTTAGAAAGAGCTAGATAATTCGAGGAAAATCCCCCAAAGAAGCAGAAATTTGAGTCCCTGTGGTACCTAAAATCTTGGCCAAATTCCTAGATCTGAAAATAGCTTCAAGTCTCTCTCCTCTCTAACGGAGTCTCCAGAGAAAGTCAACATTCAATAAAGCATGCAATCATTAGAAGGTAAATCTCAAAACCCTTTAGATGTCATGCATAAGTCTCTTGAAGATCATCATCAAAATTCATTACCAAAGGGGATGATTAGGTCCCATTTAGAAGAAGTTGAAGCAGAAGCCCTACTAGAAGATATGGATCTAGATGAACCACAACTAATGTTCCTTGCGGAAGCGTGGCATGGAAAATATTTGATATATATGTCAACTTAAGAGGCTAAGATTTTGTATAAGGTCTATCTTCCAAGCAATGAATTAGGCTCAAGTTCCTCATAGTCTAGTCTTTGGGTTTAGATGATGGATTTCAAGGTGGTATTCAAGCAAGACAAAGAAGCCAAAAAATGATGCCATAGGAGAAATAAGGAATGGATCCAAGAGAATGGTGAAAAATTAGTCAACTTAGGGAAAGTGATGAGAATGTTAGAGGCATTTCCCCCCTTAAAATCTTAAAACCTCAAGGATTCTTCTATGTTGTTATGATTATCGTAGTAGTTTTATGATTTCTTGTTCTTGGTAGAAAACATGTTAACTTGTTACAATCACTAGTAGGTGGAGAAGCCAACTACACAACCTACTCAAAGGAAACATCTAACATTGCATCCATTAAACCTCTATCATGACGTGATGGTTGAAGGGTTGCATGGGGGCTATGTGGAGAAACCATCATGGATGAAACAATGGAAGTGAAAAAAAGGGGAATACTCAATGTAGATGCAACACCTGAGGATGTGTGGGGTTGGAAAACGTGGTGAAGGTGGATGACAATTAACACAAATGGGATGTAGAAATGATGGAAATTCCTTGATGGGGCCTAAGTTGGATCCCAAAAATTGGAGCAATGTGACGATAGTGACATAAAACTTAAGGGGGAATAGTAGATAGTGGTGAATGATAATATCAATGACATAATGGACAAATAGAAGAATGACCCAACCTACAAAAACATCTATAATATTTTAACTAGTTAAACAAAATAAAAATTAAAAAAACATTTAAATTAACAGAAGATACCTAGAAAGAGGATGATATTCCCATCCTAGGTGGGCATGGATCCTTGCTTGGTATCATTGTAATCTATAAAAACATTAAAGGGACACTACAATTATACCCAAACTAAAAGAAAATATACTATGGAATGAAAAAATATGAAAAATTTCACTCAGAGGGATCATTTTAATTTACTATACTTGAGCATGTGGTACACCAAATGAAAAAAGAGCTTCTATTGTAACATCAATGACAAAAATCAATATTGATGCATTTGTTGGGGATGGGGGAGTGCTATCAAGGTGTAGCAACTACAAACAACATAAAATTAGATATATAAATAAAACAAATATATATATAGATAAAAGAGAACATAAAGATGCTGAAGATAATAATTTTATCTATAAAACTATATTCTCTATTGGCCTCCATCGATCCACAACAAATATGTCCATAAATGGTACATCTATGAGGCTCAAATGAGCCTCCATGTGGTGTCTCCTCATTGAATTATGCTAAGAAATCTAATAGTTGAACCCCTATCACAACATCACCTGTCAATATCTCTTGGCTTGACGATGCTACCAAATTGCCCTGCTACATTTAGATGCAAATAAAAGTGGCTATTGCCATTTGAGTATCAATAATACTATCCATTAGAAGATATTGGGCAGTTGGGTTAGGCTTTTATCTATGAGGATAAAGACCTAGTATTAGGTTGCACCTAACATTTTTCTCTATCATGTATAGGTCGACAACCCACCCTCTCGAATTTTCCATGGAGTCTTCGTTTGAACTCTTCACATAATTTCCTAAAAAAAAATATAATATACTAATATACTTCCATATTATTATAAGGAGATTTACCAAAACTAATGAACCATCTATTTATCCAATAGTTTGATCTATTCATCCAATAGTATTGAAATGGTTAGTAGGAAAAACACACGTTCTTGATTGTCTGGAAGCTTTTCGAGCCTTGACACCCCGGAACATATAGATGCTCGGGGAAACACGTTCTTGATAGTCCCAATACCGCTTTTGAAACCATCATTATGGCAGAGTGCCTTATACTTCCTTTCCAAAACAATACTATATATATAACATTAAACAAAATTAAGAATAACATATCTTAAAAATTAAGTCCATCATATCCTTTAAAAACCAGAGAAATGTGAATTGTTTACACAAATATCAAAAAAATTATCAGCCAACGGCCATAGATGAAACTATTCATCAACTACGAGGCATGAAATTTTCTGGCAGATCCATTAAACTTAAATCCAACGCTAAAGCTATTCATGGCGAGTCAAGTCTTTTTTGAATCAGGCCTTTTACAGTCAAAAGATGGCTGATTCAGGATCTTGGTTTTCAAATAATGTGTCTCCAATAGGGAAAGTCTGAATGCTTGATTTAGTATGTGTTCAATTTTGTAATTTTTTCAGTTTATGTGCTTTTTTTTGGGCTGATGCATCTCAGACAAATCTGAAAATTTTTAGACTGATACGATATTATATTATGTGCCTGTTTTTTGGGCTGATCGGTCTTAGACAAATCTGAAAGTTTTTGGACTGATACAATATTATATTTTGGTACCTGGTATCTAGTTATTTCGAGTACCTAATACTCCTTGATTTAACTTGGAAAATCTGTTTCCTCATCATTTTTATATATTTCAGATCATTATATTCTCTTAATATAAACTATGATGGTTTTTCTCTCTGAAAAAAAGCTAAAGCTATTCATGAAACATACGGCATTAAATACACTGCAATTTACAATGGCCATAGATGAAACTATTCATCAAACTACGAGGCATGAAATTTTCGGGCAGATCCATTAAACTTAAATCCAATGCTAAAGCTATTCATGAAACATACGGCATTAAATACACTGCAATTTACAAATTTCTGCATGTCCTTGCAAAAGTAATCAATTTAAAATTTCTATCGTCGTGAGAATTATATTTATTCAATTGTCGGTTCCAACCGATTGGTCATTTGCATTACCATCGCTGCTGGACAAGCATTCCGCAGTATTCTTAGATATAGGAAACCATTTTCGCTTCTCTCCCCGTGGATGCTTGCTAAGTGGAAGCAGTGTATTGTTGTGTCTGCTGCGAGACTGAAATCTGTTGAAGCCGATGGTCTCAGAAATGGATCTCTTCAGCCCAATATGAGCAGAAGATCCGCCCATTGTTTTTGTTTGTGTCGCTCCGCGATTCGTTTCTATTTCGGCCGTCGGTTTTACCTCTGCGAAATCCAGGCGGCCGCTATCAGTCGTGATCATCTGGGAGCTCAGAAACAATAAATCGGAACGTTCGATATCGCTCCATCGATGTTGAGACATGACATCGGCCACGACTATACGGTGAGCAAACCGACGAGAGGATTGCAACTCCTTCGCCTCCTGTTCGGCCTCAGAAATCAGGAGCCCTTTCTTTCTCCCGCTGCTAAAACACCGAATTGCAGATCCCACGGATTCCGGCAGCCTGGGCTGCCGGAAGCTGCCTTCCCTTGTAAATCTCGGCGACTTAGATTCTATTTCCTCGACATTTTCTCTCTGCACGAAGGCTTGCAGGAGCTGAGGTCCGCCGTCCTCTAGTCCCCGGGCTTCTTCCACATCCTCGTTTCTGTAAACCCTACATACATCCTCGGCCTCGACCTTCTGGCGACACAAGGGACACGTCGAGTTAGATTCGAGCCACGTGTCCACGCAGTCCACATGAAATGCATGGCGGCACTTGGGCAGCAATCGCAGTACATCCGGACCTTCGTAATTGTTCAGACAGACCGCGCATTCTAATCCCTCTTTCAAACCTTGCAGCGCCGCGAATTTGAACACGGGGAGCGCGTCTATTACCGAACGCTCCACGCCCGAGTCCCTAAATAACGCCAAGAAAGCGCGCGAAGGAACCGGCGGACCGCCTATACGCTGCCTTATGTTCTGGCCCAGTCTGTGCTGCCTGATATAAACAAGCAGGAAGAACGTAAGGAAGATTAGGACCACTACACCAACGATTGGACCAGCGGTATACTTGGTGAACAGAATATCTGGAGTCGCCTGTGCTAATGCGGCACGCACCATCCATGCCGACAATACCAACAAAAACACATTTCTCAGAGTCTCCATATATTACTGCATCTTAATAACAACCGCCCAATCCCTTTTAACTAAACAAAATCTGCAGGTCTGTGAATACATCAATCTCATTTTGAGTTCAGAACTGGAGATTCAAAAGATTCGAAGCAAAAACATCACTAGCTAAGAATTGAGTTTAATTAAATAATTTTAAATATAAATAAAAATAAGTGGAGTTTTAATTTTAGTTTTTAAGTATTTTGTTACTTACAGATTATAGGTTAATTCTCTAATATTTATATATTATTTAATATAAAATATTGACATATTTTTTTATGTTAAAAAATATAATCAGAATATACCCTTGGGCAGTCTAAATTAGAGTACATTGACTTTAAAACACCCTAGTCCAATTCTAAAATATTAAACTAAAATAACCCATCAAACTGGATTTCGTGTCTCTATATATAACTCGATTTGGTGACTAGGGCCATTATAGCGACGATTATAACCGTGATAGTCTTAGTGGCGGAATGTCTGAATTCGTACTGTTCGGTTGTCCTAATCCGGCAGACACCATCCACGCCGACAATACCAACAAAAACACATTTTTCAGAATCTCTATAGATTATTGCATTTTAATAATGGAGTTGTCTTTTGTGCGATTTTTTGGAAATTCCGGTGACGGAATCCCCGGAAAAAATTGAAGTTAAATCTTGATTTGTATTATTTAAAATGGTTTTTTAACTGCATATTTGGATTCAGCACCCTGAAAAACCTTAGGACGCTTTGATTGTGCAGAAATTACCTATCAAACTTGCGATTTCAATAAATTGCTGCCAGATTTTAGAGAAATTTGACTGGAAAAACCCACCAGAAAAACCTCCAAAAAAGTCGCACTAAAACTACTGCTTTTAATAACCATTGTTTATTTTTATTTTTTATTTCTGTTATTTAAAGGTTAAGGGTTCAATTTTCTAGACACTTTTAGGTTCACTTTTTCGTACTTGAGTTAGCAGAGTGTGATTTTTTAGGTGGATATATTTGGTACAAATAACATGTCGATGTAGTGTAGTGATTACCAATCTCCAAAGTGACTGAAACCAATAGTAAAAAAAAAAAAGGGTGAATATGCATATTTGATTAGATTTAATTAAAAATATTATAAAACATTAACAATCTCACTTTGGTTGTATTAGCTCCATTAATTTTTAATATCTTAACTCAACTTGAAAAAGACTTGGTAAAAATATTTATCTTTCACTATCAAAACTATAAATAAAATATTTGGATATCTATATTTTATATCAAACTCAAGAAGATAATATAATTGTATAGCCAATACTAAGGCAAATACTCTAAATAAAAAAATTGATGCAGGCTATAAAAAATCACAACATTATAAAAGATTAAAAACATATAATCCCTCTTCTATTTATGCTAATTCAATAAATTTGGGAACCTTTATATTTTTATATCAAACTCTCTTCTCTCTCTCACACACACATGTATAACTTTAAATAAAAGTGTGAAAATTTTTACATTAAGCCAATATTTTCTAACTAAATTTCATATATTATGTATAGAAAAATGCTATATAAATGTCATCATATAGTATATAATAGAAATATACTATATATATAATACAAAGTAAACAACAATATAAATTATTTTTCTAATAATGAGAAGTGTAATTCATACAATTTTAATGATAAAATTGATGTATGACATTTAAAAAATATTTTAAGTGGATATATTTGGTACAAATAACATGTTGATGTAGTGTAGTGATCACCCATCTCCAAAGTCACTAAAATTAATAGTAAAAAATTTAAAAAAATAAGTGAATATACATATTTAATTAGATTTAATTAAAAACATTATAAAACATTAACAATCTCACTCTAGTTGTATTAGCTCCATTAATTTTTAATATCTTAACTCAACTTGAAAGAGACTTGGTAAAAATATTTATCTTTCACTATCAAAGCCATAAATAAAATATTTAGATATCTATATTTTATATCAAACTCAAGAAGATAATATAATTGTATAGCCAATACTAAGGCAAATACTCTAAATAAAAAATTGATGCAGGCTATAATAAAAACACAAACACATATATAAAAGCATTATAAAACATTAATAATCCCTCTTCTATTATGCTAATTCAATTAATTTGGAATATTTATATTTTATATCAAACTCTTTCTCTCTCTCACACACACATGTATAACTTAAATAAAAGTTTGAATTTTTACATTAGCCAATATTTTCTAACATAAATTTCATATATATGTATAGAAAAATGCTATATAAATTGTTGTATATATTATATTAGAAAGAGATTATATATATAATATCCAAAGTAAAACAATTATAAATCTTTTCTATAAATGAGAAGTATGATTCATTCAATTTTTATATAAATTGCTGTATGACATTTAAAAAATATTATTAACAATAGATAGTTGATGTTGTTTTTAATAAATATTTTACTACTAAAGTTATGTATATTCACATATATTACAAATATATTAATAAAAATATAGTATTTTCATATGAATAATGTGATTTATAAATGAAATATGTCAATATCCACACTAGTAACATTTCAATTAATATCTTCTCTCTCTCTCTCTCTCTCTCTATATATATGTATATATATATATATAAAATTAAAAACTTTAAATTTTTATTATTTGAATTTATCATCACCCACTTGATCCATGATAAATATACTTAGATTAGAGCACATTAACTTTAAAACACCTTGCTTAAATTCTAAATATTAAACTAAAATTACCTATAAAATTAGGTTTCGTGTATATATATATACACGCACGAAATATAGTTTGACCGCTTAACAACGCAGTATGGGGTAGATCTCATGTAAACATGTAAACACATTAACATGTAATGTTTAACATTTAACATTCTTAATCTAATGTCAACCCTATTTAGAAATCAATCTAATTACTATTATGTATAAGCATAATATAAGTTTAAAATATTAAAAAAGTTTAGAACATCAAATAGGTATAGTAAATAATAAATATAAATAATTGGAGGTATGTAGGAAAAAACCTCTTTTTATACTTACTCCAAAGGTATCTATATAATAAAAATTAAATAACTAGATGCATGGAAATAATAGAAACCTCTTTGTTATACTTACTCCATAAGCTCTTTAATATTTAAAGAATACTAAAAAAATACCTTTAATACCATGGGCAAATGCCATATTATAAAAGACTATGGAAAATTAATAAAAATAATAACAGAAGTATGGTATATATATATATATCATAATATTCACTCAAATAGCTTTATATTTAAGAACACTAAGAAAAGGTTTATTTAGGTGAAGCCATGCAGCAAATACATGGGCCAAAATTATTATACATGAAAATGATTAATATAATAAGAATAAGATAGTACATGATGACCATGGTATTGGAGAGAAGGAAATTAAATTGCATAGATCCATAATTACTCTAGATCTACTAGGACACGGGATAAATATCTTGAATAGCAACTAGTAAAGTGAAAAAAAAATTGATCCTCTTGAGCTAGGTTAGATGGAGAGTAGAAATGGATCTATCTGGTTTATATATAATATATATAGTAATATAAATATATAATATATTTATTTTTAATTCATATATTATTATTATATATATATATATAAAATATATATGAAAAATTATTTTAACATCCACTAGGCTAAAGATAGCCTATGGGATATATTGCTTCTTCATTTGCTTGATGTATTTGACCCTTTTTCTATGAATCTTCACAATAAATTCTCCCAACTTCAAAAGCAAATATATTTAACACATATTTTCCAAATACTCATATACTTATCTAAAATTCCTAAAGATTATAGGCTGCCAAGTTCCTCCATTCCATTGAATTACAGTCCCAATATTGAATTACAGTCCCAATAGTTTCCCTCAGGCTTCTTCCTGCCAGGAAAACAACACAATAGTCTTTCATAACTTACACCTCCTTCATCCAAGCAATGTCTTGCTGAATTTAGGTTCACATCCATTCTTTCTCTCCCACTCTTAGACTGCCTTTATCTCCTACAACTCTTTTTAATACAATTCCCACCCATGACATTTATTGATAGTCATGCATTCTCCTGGTGGTCTTTTCAACCAAGGATACTTATGTGCATCTTCATAATAAATTCTCCTAGCTTCTTGACCAACCCTTATAGATTATCCCAAGAGCTAGCTGCCAGCATATCGGCATAACTTTCCATGTTGTCTTTGAAGGCCTCACATTCTAAAATCAAATGCTTTTCTGTTTCCACTTTTAGGAAGAACAAAAAATGCATACTCTTTCCTCCCACACTTTTTTTTGGCCTTTTCCAACGCCTTGTTTCACAACAAAGTTGATGAGAATTAGCCCTTAACTAAGTAATAAGAGTTTTGGCAAGAGATATTGGGCTCTATGTATGCTTTTGGTTGACGACTATGAGTGGGATTACACACTTCAATATAGTATTTTTTCATTCTTCCTAGCTCCTTATCCTAGGTACCCTTGTGGAACTTATCCATAACAAAAGTTTTTATCTCTTTGTTGTTTATGAGACACTTGTTCAAGAAAATACCCCATTTACTAAACCATTTGTTATTTTGCTGCATCCAAGTTTTTTTTCCAGTTGCACAACCTGTCATTAAAGAAACATTAGGCCATATACCCTCTTCCATTTGCTCAATTTTTTTAAATACCTTATGACTCTCACAATAACAATTGCTTCAATAGGAGCAACTCTGTTTCACTTAACAATATAGTATAAGGAACTTCACTTTTAATCTTGAATTTGTTTGTAATCAAAGACTTTTGAATTTTCTCAGTTTGTCTCCACTACATGTCAGATGTACTGGTGGCCTATAATTCACAACCATAGACAATCATTGGGATCGCTAGAAGCCCAAAAAGAGTTTGAGTGGTTTTAGAGTCCCACAACTCTTCCTCTCTACACATATTTTGAAAAGCATAAAATGCTTTCCAACCCCCCAAAAAGAATTTGAGTGGTTTTCGAATCCCATAACTCTTCCTCTCTACACATATTTTGAAAAGCATAAAATGCTTTCCAACCCCAAATTTCTCTTCTTTCTGCAACCATCCCAACTTAGATTTTTGTTGACCTCAATTCTAAGGTATATAATTTGATGGATTATTTTAGTTTAATATTTTAAAATTGGAGTAAAATGTTTTAAAGTCAATGCTAATTGGTATTGTTTATTTGTTAAATATGATAA